>JAOTQK010060535.1:0-12110 GCA_025642025.1 Rhododendron ferrugineum | reverse complement strand
GCTGCTTACTAATTCTTAAAGATATCATTTGTTATTCAGGATATAGTTATCAGTATTCAGTGGTGAAATACCGTATTTTGGCTTTACAAGTGGAGTCGATGACTCTCTTCAGCAGCCCTTTGAATTCCTGGAAACCTTCTTCTGGGCTTGTCAAGATCAATTGTGATGTGTCTCCCTCGGATGAATTGCTTAAGATTCTTGCTTTGGATGTTCAATCTGTCTTTGTAGCCTCTGGGCAAGTTTCCCTCCACAGATTCGCGACAAATTCACTGTTTCCGGCATCTCCAACCTATCAATCAGAGCTCTAGACCATTCTCGATTTGAACCTCTCCATGATTCTGCCGTTTGTTTTCAAGGTACATCTGTTTCTGCTTTTGATAGTGGAAAAATCCCTAGCCCAAAAAAGCTACCGTGCTGCAGATGCATTTTATCCTAAGGTACTCCATGGATACCACTTTCTGTTGCAGGTCGACACTGACACAACAGTTTTCATACTGTTTTTCACCGGGTCCCACCTGTATGTGAGAAGGGTGTGGCACAAGTGTGGTAGTGTGTCACACCGATGTGCCTCTAGCATGTCCGGTTTACTATACGTCTCATTGTTTACTTGTAAATGCGATCGCAAACTAAAATCAGTTAAATAAAAAAGGTGATTATTTCATTACTTACTATGCTGTCGAGACGTAATAGAAATCCGAGAATGGTAACCTTAGCGAGGAGATTCAGTTTAATATATCACATGCTCGTGCTGCCTGTGGCAACTCTCACTTTGATTTTTCACAATACGAAGTTATTTTGGCTATCGCATCTAGATATTGAATAAGAGAGTCCCCGTCGTCTCTCTCAATATCGTTTCAAACACTTACACTCGAGTGAGGTGGGCCCTAGAGTTGTTGGGTGGCAAGGAGAATTGGATCTTCGACTATAACAAGTAGCAACCCGTGTTTTCGGTATTTGAAACTACCATTATTTTTAGGGGTTTGTTAAAAAAAAGAGGCTAAAGTACATAAACACTTCCTCAACTATCATTTTTTCCAACGGAGACTCCCTAACTTTTAAAAACGCCCAAGGAGACCCCCTCAACTACTCCCATTACCCAAGGTGACACCCTTTCGTCTTAGAACTGTTAGCTGGAAGCTTACATGTCAGAAATTTGGGCTTTTTTGGGACAAAAATGCCCTTTGCCCATATTATATACATCTTCTTCCCCACTATGATCTCTCTCTCTCTCTCCGTAGGCAGCCATGGAAGATGTCAATAGTAGCAACAACAACCGCCAAAGCCGTAACCACAGCTACAGCTCCAACCAAACCCAGAATTGGTTTGATGCTTACTGTCATTGTGGAGAAAAAGCTCGTTGATGCTTATTGTCGTTGTGGAGTAAAAGCTCTGTTGTTGATAATAATTGTAACTTCCTTGTGGAAGAATGGTAATTTCCTGGTGGAAACTGTAACTTCCTGGTGGTGGAATGGTGGAAACTGTAACTTCCTGGTGGAATGGTGGAATAAGAGAACAACTTCCTCTTTTCCATTTCATTTTCAAGCTATATTCTTCCTAGTTATTACAAATTTTTAATTTCGTATCCAAGTCAGACCCAATTTTTAATTAGGGTATACATTAAGATACTACTTCCAAGAACCCTAATATTCTCATACAAATTCCCAAATGTACAGATATAACATATAGTATGTAAATTTACATCAACATTCACGCCATAGTGTCAATACATCTAGGGTTTTTACATACCACATGTACCTTGAAACTAGGGTTCGATCGAATGAGTATAGCGTTGAAACTATAGTTCTTCAGTAGCCACGATCCTCGATCTTCTTCGAAACTAGGGTTTTTTTGGGGGATCGAAGTCAGGAGTGGGAGAAAAAGCGAGAGAGAGAGAGATGCCATGGAAGAGAAAGAGTGAGAGCACTGATCGGTCGAATGAGCAGAGCGTGGATCGTCTCACTTTGTTTCACCGTATATAATAAAAAGGGTATCTTAGTCATTTCATTCATTCCGTTAATGGAGTTTGCTTTTTGTTTTCTTTTCCAATAGTTGAGGGGGTTTCCTTGGGCGTTTTTAAAGGTTAGGGGGTTTCTGTGGGGAAAAGTTATAGTTGAGGGGGTGATAATGTACTTTTTAGCCAAAAAAGAAAAGAAAAAGAGAAGTGTTGGCATTATATTCGTTTTATCCTTCAATTTGTCGGTCTAAAAGAGAGCCGTTGGAAGTGGGGGAGGATATTCTTTCTTCTAGCTAGCAAATAGCAATTGCCAATCTGTATGGAGGAGTGCACCAGACCAGAGACGTTGGGGTGGGGTGGGGTGGGGTGGGGTGGGGGGATTTTCTTCCTTTTCATTGTCAAATCCTATAAGAGAAAATCTTGTTTACAGTCATGACCGTTCAAAAGTGTTCTGGACGGTTGAGATGTTAATAAAAAAAAATTCAGAAAAAAATGAAACTTTTCCGTTAAAACCCGGACCATTCAAAACACTTTTGGACGATTGTGATTGATAGCATGTTTACAGAACCTTCGTAAATAAGTATATCTCATCCTATGATAAGTATAGGATCTAGTGCACGATATAAAAGTAGAATCTTTGTGGGGGGAAAAAAATCAAAGAAAAAGAAAGGGAACTGATTTTCGCACTCCAAGATTTACTGCAGGCGCTCCACCTTTTTGTTTTTACACTGTGATGTTGCCAGCAACATCACAGTATATTTTGTTTTTACACTGTGATGTTGCCAGCAACATCACAATGTAAAAACAAAAAGGTGGAGCGCCTGCAATAAATCTTAGAGCGCGAATATCAATTTCCAAAAGAAATGGGAGCATCGGCAGCATGTCACTTTCAATACGAAAATCCTATGGGAACTCACGAGAAGTGCACCGATTGGCACATAGGCCCACTTTCAAATCTCGGACAAATGATTCGAATTGTTCATTAAGTTTTTAGTATTTTTCCAAGGGGTCATGACAAAAATTAGTTCATTTACAAGTTGTTGATCCAGTGTATCAATTTTTCATTTAGAATATAACTCTTATATTTTGAATGAAAAATTGATACAAAAATATGACGGTTGGGAGCCTTAAAAAAAATGTTACAAAAATATAGTGGAGTGCAGTGCCTCTCTTATACTCATATGCACATGAGCAGAATTCGATTCCCGTAAACATCCATCTCCCTCCCAAAGTCTCCTAAGATAGAATATATATATTAGGTTTAACGAATAAATATATATTAGGTTTAACGAATGACAAAAATATATATATATATAGCAATTGAAAGTTTTTTTTTTCATTAAGTAAGATGTATTGATATAATAAGCTCATTACAAATAACTTGTGCAAAGTTAGACAAATTATCACCTGAGGCACATCCCACTGGTTGCTAACATGTTTGTGGGTGTAGTCTATGACTGTGGTTTGTAGAATGATTGCTCCTAAAAAGTGTTAATAGAGTTGGAAGGGGGAAGGGGATCTTTTCTGTTCCGAAAATCTATGTGCCTCTGTGCCGAGAGATCTGTCCCGAAAATTCCAATGCCTCTACACCAAGCAGTTTTCCGGCCCTCGGCACAGAGCCACAGGATTTTCGGCACAGCGACTCCTGGAAGGGGGAGAGAAGTCAGCAACGTGGGAATTGTTTGAGGGTGGGACAGATTCCGACAGAGGTGTAAGACAAAACCACTAGTGCAGCTGTGTTTAGCTGGCGGTCAAGGGTAGTGGAGTTTGTTAATCAATTAGTTAGAAGAGGCAGTGGAGTTGACTGAGAGATAGACGACTCACTTTGTTTGGTTCTGTTTTCAGAAATAATTTTTGACTCTTTAGGAATTCATGTTTTTTTTGTTTTTAGTGTTTTTTCGTTTTACTTTTTTTTTTTTTTTATTCTATTCAAAAAGTAAAAGAGTTTGTCAAAATATTAAAAAAATTTACTGAAGAAAAAAAAATACACAAATCTATAGAACTTTTTTATCCCAAAAATAAATCTCAAAATTGCAAATCTAACACGTTGAGTGGGTTTGACCTCTGAGCTGGAATTTCAAATTATAAGACCAGTGAAGTACATTCATTTGGGATTCAAGGGGGCAAAATCAAGAACACAGTTTCTTCTCTCTAGTTTTCTCTGTAAATCAGTTTCTACTTTTCGTTAAGAGGATCCCAAGTGCTTTGAGTTCCGGGCCAATGCTAGATGATGACAAATTTCCAAATACTAATGCTTTTGCCTTCACCAGATCTTTGCTGTCATGACTCGTAACTACTACTACTACTACTACTACTACTACTACTAGATCTGTAGATATCCATGGTGCCTTGAGTTTTTGACAGATACCATCTTTTGTAAGAGCTTTGTTCAATGGTTACCCTCAATTCCCAACAATCCTTTCTTCTCACTTGTCTAACACTTGATGTGTTTCTGAGCTTCAGGGGCCCAGACGTCCGCAAGACTTTCGTCGACCACCTCTATGCGGCATTGTGCCGCGCCAGATTTCGCACCTTCAAAGACGACCATGGGATAGAAACAGGAGAGGATATCAGGCTTGAGCTGGGGAGAGCGATTCGAGAGTCGAGGGTCTCGATAATTGTCTTCTCAAAGAACTATGCGTGGTCGGCTTGGTGCCTTGACGAGCTCCTGATGATCCTGGAATGTAGGAGAACTTACGGGCATGCAGTTGTGCCTGTCTTCTATGACGTGCAACCGCGTGAAGTGAAGAAGCAAACCGGCAGTTTCGAAGAAGCGTTTGCAGCTCATGAAGAGAGAATCAAATCAGAAACAGGTGAACGGAAAGCAGCATTGATGGACAAGGTAGGAAGGTGGAGGGCTGCGCTTACAGAAGTTGCAGGCCTATTCGGGATGCATTTGCAAAATCAAGCTGATGGGTAAATTTCCTCGTGGCGCTTGCTTGTTTAGCTAGGCATAATCCAATGATTAGTCAAGGTGAGCGTAAGCTGGCCTGGACACTTGATTATTAAAAAAAGAAAACAAAAGGAGAGGCATAACTAGCATCACTTTTCATCTCATACTCGTCCGATTACTTAAGTAGTGAGGATAAGCTGGTCATTTTTGTTAGTTATTGCTTTGAAATGCGTAATTTCTTGGTTGGTTCGTGCTATTTATTCAGTCATGTATTCTTACTGTGTTCTGTTTCTCATCTTCCTTGCAATTTTCAGATACGAGGCAAAGTTTATCAAGGAAATTACGAAAGTGGTTGGAGACAAACTACGTAGCCTGGTCTCGGACTTTGCCCCGGACCTGGTTGGACTGCATTCACGACTCGAAAACAATCAGCTTCGGTTAGAAGAAGCTGGGCCAACTGATTATGGCTTAGTTCCAATTTGTGGAATGGGTGGATTAGGTAAGTCAACCTTGCATATTTTCTGTATAATTTGAACTTCTCAAGATTTGAACATAACAGTTTCCTTGCAAATGTGAGAGAAATATCACAACACCAAGATGGTTTTACTTCGTTTACAAAGACGTACGGTTTCTGTCAGATGTTTTGAAGACAAGACTAGTAAAACTAAACAGTATTGCTGAAGAAACTGCTAAGATTAAAGGTGATTTAATTTAGTTTGTTTCTTTTCTTTTCTTTTCTGTTGTATAGATTTGCTGCTCTCCATTCATTTCTCGGTAAAAAAATTTCGAAGCACTTTGAGCAGAAAACGCAGTCGAAGCTTTAATCTTGGTAGTGGCTGCTTACTAATTCTTAAAGATATCATTTGTTATTCAGGATATAGTTATCAGTATTCAGTGGTGAAATACCGTATTTTGGCTTTACAAGTGGAGTCGATCATTCCCTGCAGCAGCCTTTTGAATTCCTGGAAACCTTCTTCTGGGCTTGTCAAGATCAATTGTGATGTGTCTCCCTCGGATGAGTTGCTTAAGATTCTTGCTTTGGATGTTCATTCTGTCTCTGTAGCCTCTGGGCAAGTTTCCCTCCCCAGATTCGCGACAAATTCACTGTTTCCGACATCTCCAACCTACTGTATCAATCAGAGCTTTAGACCATTCTTGATTTGAACCTCTCCATGATTCTGCCGTTTGTTTTTGCCGATTTTGCATTGAGCTCTAGACCATTCGTGGCTCAGAGCCGCAGAAGGTTTGCATTTTTTTTTATCTCATTCTCTCCTTTTGATTATGTGATTATGTTTGTATGTAGAGTTTGATTTCAAGTGGAATGTGGTTATTATAGAGTACATACTCCATACATTTCTAGTTGATGCCGGTTTTATTTGATTGAATACTTGTACTGATGTAAGATGTGATAGGAAATTGGTGATTTGGATCTTAAAAGATGGCATTCATGTTGGAACTTTGTTGTAACTAGTGCCTGGGCACACGCAATAAGTGTGCAAAAATATAAAAGATGGAAAGAGAAAAATCTTGAATCGGGATTACCCTGCAGTGAAATCTGGAATCCAGAAAGTAGAAAAGAGGGGAGAAGAAATTTGGGGTGGCTGTTTTTTTCTTGTTCACAGTTTCTTTGGTTAGTTGGAGGTGTAGTTTGGGAAAAAAGTGCAAGCCAGCCTCAAAATTGATGTTCATACAAAGAGGCGTGTACTTAGGCCCTTAATCATCTGTAACATCGTGCTTGTGATATGGTTTATGCATGCAACTTCTTTGAGCTTTTATGTGGTGGTAAAATTCCTTTCGTGCTTTGTAATTTGTTGATGTAAGTGCCAGCAAGTTACGGAATTAGAGAGTAATCGTTAAAAATATCATTCTGTATATATATGCTTGACTTGCAATCCTACACCAAATGGTAATTTCTTTGTGGTCATCTGTAGTTGTATTGATAAATACTTTTTCGTAATCAGTTTTGTTCGTTCATGTTTATATCTACACAAACTTATGATCTCCAAAAAACTGACAGCTTTGTATCCTGTTGCAGATCGAAGGGCAACGCTTGATGTTGGTGAGAACTCAGAGAAGCAGCCACTTTTGCAGTCACCAGGTATAGACCTCGGATCCTCTGCGTGTTTTCTGCTCGTTATTTTGTTATGATCTTACTATAAAAAGGCCCAATGATTACAAAAATCGTTTGCAGACGTGCAGTTTCTGACTATTGAACTGATTTCCACGGTCACATTCTTTTTTCAACCAAACTACTTCAGCTTTACTGGAGGACAAATATGTCATCTTGTCGGCACTGACCAGTACGAGCTCCAATGATTTTTCTTTAGTGCTAGCTGTTTCATACGAAAATGACCGATCTCATTAATATGACTAATATTGAGCTTAACAATTAACATGATATGCAACATGACCCAACTGTAAATTGTTGTCTTCACTTGCTTCGAATGAAAATAGCTTGTGCAAATAGTTGATACATACTTTTTTGTTTGCTGCTTTCCTTTTCCTAAAACTAAGCTTCTAATGGACGAGGATCTCAAGTGAAGAGGATGCAGTTAGAGGCCAAGGTATTTCCAATCATTCCTATAGCCTTGGGGTAGTATTTTGATATTCAAAAATATAGAAATTTCAATCGTACGATATTTCTAACAGGTAGTTGATTTCTAGGCTCAAAAGTGACTCTCCTCGAGTGAAACTCCTAAACCAATTGATACCTAATCTGAATTTAGTAGCTCAGAAACATCACAACCCGATGTGGTACCTGATAAAGATGGGGGTGGTTTGACAATTGACAGTGATGGTATCGTCCCCAGTAATTCAAATGTCCGAACTAGCAATGAGCAGTAACTGAATGTTGAGAATGATGGGTCCATGCCAAACTCTTCTACATCTGAGGCAATGAGGTGAAAAACAGGGCTGTTCTCTAGGAACTTCCGGTTATTGTTCCCAATGTAGAAGCAATTGCATCAATTTCAAACGGTGAGCTTGTCAATGAGAACTCTTCAGATGTTCTTGAGTGGGTTTCTTCCTCACAACTTGCTGTCAAAGGAGTTGAGATACAACTCTGAAAGATGCTGATCTCATCTGATTCCGATAAAAAAAAGCAACAAGAGCACAAAGCTGATGCTTGTTCGATGTATGAGATCAACTTGAAGAGGTAAAGCATGTACTGTACGGCAAAACATAGTTGCTCAGTTTGTTATTTTTGGAGCTATAAGCCTCTGAGCTTTGGTCGCGTTCCCTCAACAATAAGATTCAAGTTTGAGTCTCCTTAACTTATGTCCAAACCAAATTATACTAAGCCTTATGTTCCCGTATTTCTTAAGCATTTGCCACTTCAATGTTTTTACTGAATTTCAGGATCAAGGTCTGCTTAAGACAGCAATTTCTACTGGTCAGTCAAAAGAGGCAAGGTTAGCTCGGGTAAGAATCAATTGCCGTCTGTCATCTGGTATTTATTACTGAGGCTATTGCTAGTGGCACCTCATTTCACGTATGCATGAAGTTACCTTTTTATGGTTATGGAAATAGATGTATGGAAGGAGAACCCCTCCTTTTGCTGTCCTCTCTTTCTGAAGCTATCTTGCAATATCTTTTATACCAAACTAGACCCTACAATACTCTCCGTTTTTTATTTCTCAACATCCACAATTTACCTTGGGATTTACATATCGACCCAAAATCTTTTGGCAAAGTATAAATTGGTTTACCAGAATCAGAGTAAAAAAACTAAGAATAGGGTTTTCTTTGGTGGCAGCTAATATTGTATTTCATCATATGCATGATGAGAATTATAGCATTAAGATGTTTATTTCTGGGCTTCGGAAACTACCCACATAATCTGTTTCTGACTGAATCTCGATGTTAAGCTTGATGCGCCTGCAGCTTGAGTGCTTAACTTATTTAGATGTCCTAGCAGCATTCATTTTGGAAAAAACTACATACATTATGTCTATTTGTAGTTTTTTTTTTAAGTGTATAAGGGTTATTATGGTAAACAGGTAAAGCGAACTAGTTACGCACATGCTGGTTTATTTGCTTATTATCCTTCCTATCCTTGCAAACTATGTTGTGATTTTCACATCAGTTTAGGTTCTTTCTCTTATCTTGTCCCCAGAACCAGTGCTTGATTTCTCTCATCTTTACAGCAAAACTTTCAAATCAGTTTCTTTCCAGCACCTAGGACCAGTCATTTTTTTTCTTATTGTACTGGTGTTCTCCCTTTTGCATGCTGTATTAGTTTTGTGTTAATGATTTCCAGGTCTGTGCTGGACTCTCGTCACGTCTTCAAGCGTACAAATATGAAAATGAGGAATTACGAGAGCTTCTCATTGCAGAGGTGAAACACATTTAGTTTTTTCCTGATATTATTCCCAAATGAAGTTCTAACTTTCATGTGTAATAGGTTTGCTGTGGAGGATAGTCTTCTTCAGTAACTAATTAAAACAGGGAAAGGAAATGCAATTGAAGTTTGTTAATCTTTACCATAACAGAGAGGGCTAAGAAAGTCATCTGAGGCTCATATCAAGCAGCTACAGAGAGATATATCTACAGCCAAAAGTGAAGCGACTAAGGTGGAGTCAAATATGGCCGATGCTTTGGCTGCAAAGGACTCTGAAATTGCTGCACTTGTTAGTTCTGTGGATGCACTTAAGAAGCAGGCTGCTTTATTGGAAGGAAATCTGGCATTACTGCAGGTTCTTTCTCGTGCTTGTTTCTATAATCGACACCTTACATTGTTACATTGTCTGCTAGTTTTGCAACTCCTGCAGCATTCTTTTGTATGAAATGAACCTGTATCAATCTAAAACAGATGAACATCTCACTTGGTTGGCTTCATTTGTGTCGTCTTTGGTGTATGGTCTAGTTTATTTTCAATTTTTATGGCTGTTCTCTTTGCGTTACTTAACTTGCTTCTTAGCCTTTTTTCTACTTGTACAACAAGCCACCAATCCATTATAAGTACGTCGATTAGAAGAGTACTTTTTGACATCTTGGTGATTCGCCTGTAAAATTACACCGTCCTGCATAAACTTCTTGTCTGCGTGTTTTTGTTTGGTCTACAGTTAGGATGATGCTAATTCATTTGCTGGAGATGCTAATTCATTTGTCCGGTGACTTTGGTCGCATGCTATTCCCTCTTCGTCCTCTATTTCTCCTTCTCTTTTCTGTCTTCCCTAATGGTGCTTGCTACATCATTTTGGCCTCAGAGAAAAACTTTGATCCACGTCTTTTGTTCCAGGTTGCTCGATTTATAGACCGCATTGTTTAGAAAGAAAAATCAGTCCACAGTTCCATCCTTCCTCATTTCTCCAACCTGCAAGCTGCCCACCATCCTGGTGATCCATGACAAACACATCACAGTTTCTTGCTATCAGAATCCCTGAGAAGAAGTTCTGACCAAGCACTGTCACTCCCTCTGGATTCAGAACATCTGACATCAAGGAACCAATCATCACGGGAAAATACTGGTACTATCCATTCAGAGCAAGAATTTGTTTTGACTCGTTGGAATTGGTGGCTTCCTTTCCTCTATCTACATCTAGGGTTCTATAAGGCCTCATATCATTTCACAGCTCAGACTTGAATCGGCGAGCTCGCCATCTTCAGAGATTTGTCCAACATGGATAGAGTTAATTCATGGAAGTGCTTGTGATTCTTATGACCTTTTTATGTACCTTCTATTGAATATTAATGCAAACGTTTTTTTGGTAAATAATATTACTTTCTTATTTTAATTATGCTCCTTAGATCTGTTACTTAAGTCCTTCAGTTTTACCTTTCAGTATAGACATATCAAAAGAAACTTACATGAAGAGTTGTCATGGTTCTGAGCTCTGATGCAGTGTTCCTCACACGTGTCTTTGGCTTTCTGTAACGCTGCACTATTGTGTTTCATCAGGCAAACATGGAGTCTATCACGAGAAATGGGGAACCGGCGGAGACTAGGATGATGCAAGTAAGTATTTAAGTCCACATTTTGGAATGTATCATACGTTTGAAGGCGTGAAGCTATGTTGCCGTGGATTATTGGAAGGTCAATAATTGTTTCTTCAAATCACCACCACCCAGGCTCTGAGAGTGGAGTTGACTCCCGTGGAACCAAAAGCAAAAGAAGAGCATGCGGCACACAATTCTACCAAAATGGTTTATCTACAAATCTCTGCTAATTTTTTCTCTTGATTTTTCATTTTTTTGTATGTGTTGTTTTTTTTTGCCTGATTTCATTGTTTTCTTCATTTTGCGACATCAATCTGTCTGATTCAATAGGCTGCTATGGAAAGGCAAGTCAAATTGGAGCATCCAGCTATGGAGGCATCCACGGGCCTAGCCAGGATCCAGGTATCGAGGGAAGCCATCATTATCTTGATTTATAGTCTCATAATAATAACTCTGACATTATGCTTTTGTTCTGCCTTAATTTTATGCTCTTTAGCCCTCCTAACTCATCAGAGCATGCATATATATGATTTTGAGTTGTTCTTTGTAGTTTTCTCGACAATAGTATTGGCGGCTTTTTCAAAAAACCACCATAGAACACTTTTAACATATTACAATGTGATTTCGCGGTAGTTTCAGATCTACTACCAGACTCACACCGTGTCGGTAAATAGTGAAAAAGACATGGGAAAGCCATATGTAATTTGCAGGCTTGTTCGTCCACAATAATTTAGCTTCAGCCTAGCCAATTTGACTGAAATAAATCGAGTTAAGGTTGGCATTATTTCTGTTATGTTGGTCGATAAGGAAATCGTTGAGAGGGGGTTGATGGAGGAATCCAAAGGGAAAGAAAACATCACAGTCGTTCTGGTAAGTAAAAGTTTGGACCTTTGCATTTGGAAGCCACTGATTAGATAAACTTCTTTTGAAAACTCATTGCCTTCAACTCATTTCAAAATATTGAAAGCGTGGTTAGTATTCACGATTCTCTTGTGTTTTACATGCCTGAAGAATTACACCTGGCCGTATATATTTACTCGTGGCCGCCACGAATTACACTTGGCTGCATATAATTACTCTTAGACGCAACGAATTACACCTGGCTGCATATATTTTACTCTTGGCCGCCATGAATTACACCTGGCCGCATATAATTACTCTTGAATGCCTCAAATTACACCTGGCCACATATAATTACTCTTGGCCGCAACGAATTACACGTGCCTGCAAAGTATTGAAAGCGTGATTATGTAGCAGGCCGAGTGAAATTGTCTCGGTCCATGCCGAGCCTTGCCCGAAGCTCTCTCAGGAACTAGCTCGATACAC
>JAOTQK010060501.1:0-12112 GCA_025642025.1 Rhododendron ferrugineum | reverse complement strand
TGGTTCCTTTTCATCATCGGGGAGCCTCGAGGGCACAAATTAAGGATAAGTAATAGGTCCAAATTGGGGTGTCTACAAGAATACAGATTATTCACATTATCGCGGAGCCTCGAGCGCTTGGGACTGACACTCTCGAGCGCTCGGGAGTGAACCAGGCCCATGGTTTTGAAAAATGGTTTTGAGCGCTCGGGACTGCTCCCAAGCGGTTGAGAATGATTTTGACCTTTTATTTTACTCTTTCAAAGTCTACCAAGAAGCAGGGTTCCGATCGGTCCAAGGCTTGTTTAAATCCAAATTCATCACGGGTGAGCCTCCGGGCCACAAATTAAGGAAATTCGAGGAGTTCAAATTGGAGTGTCTACAGCTGCCCCTCTTTGGGCGTCATTCGGCATCATGTCTGGATATGAGTGACGTCCAAAGATTGAGATAGCCCAATTCGAGCCAAACCGAGTCCTTAATTCAAAAATCAAATGCGAGTGAAAGCATTCAATGCATGAAGTCGTGTCCTTTCGGACTGCCTACGTACCCTTTTCTGCAGGGATCAGACCAGCGTAGTTCTTTGGGGCAAATGCAGACACGTGTAATGCATGCACGAGAAATGATTGACAAGACTTTGACAAGATAAATGCACGAAGGGTCCACTAGTTGCCCTGTTTAGCGGACGAAACAATAGTAATACGCTTACAAACACATTGGAAGTGGCATAAATAGACTATTTTCATCGACCACTAAGCAAAATGCTCAATGGATAAAGTTTGTTACCGATTGCAAAATCAGGACTGAGATTGATTTTGTAAAAGGTTTTGAAAAGTGAGAAAGTATTAGAAAAGAGAGATGATCAAGACGTCGAAAATTCGGTACGGCGGCCAAAGACAAACTTGAGCGCTCAAAACCACTCCCGAGCGCTTGGGAGTGGTCTCGAGCGCTCAAGACCACTACTGGGGCCCGCCACCTCTTCGTCTACCCTTTTCCAGATCTGGGGTTTCAAAACCTCAAACCCGAGCGCTTGAGAACCAGAGCGTCGTACCCTATCTCCTTCTGCACGATCCTTCTCTCTCTGACCCACGATCGATTTCTCTCTCTCCCAATTGATTTCTCTCACTCTCTTTGATCTCTCTCTCTCTCTCTGCCGATCTCTCTCTCTGGACATGGACCGATTTCGGCATCTCGAGCTCCCCATCATAATTCGGTGGGTGGTGGTGTGTTAGGAGGTCTGAGGTAGGGGAAAGAAAAGCTCTTGGGAAGAAGGAGGAGGAGCGGTGGTTGGCAGCGAGGATAGGGCGGCGCCCAGCGGCGCTGCCGCTGCCGTGAGCGAGGATGACGGCGATGGGAGGGCTGCTGGTGAGAATCCAGTGGCTGCGGGTGACGCTGGTGGTGGCGCGGAGGCGGATAGGCGCGGAAGTAGAAGGTGCAAGCGATGGTGAGGCTAGGCGCGGAGGCGGCGGCAGCCTGGCCACGAGTGGCAAATGTGCCACGGGCAGCGGAGGGGAAGACGTGGGCAGCAGAGGTGGTGCCACGGGCACTCCTCCTACTCCTACAGTGGAGGAGTTGCTCGTGGCCGCGGAACGGGCCGGTGACGAGCAGAGGGCCGACGCCAGCAATGAGGCGATGATAGCTGGCCACGTCGTCGCGACCCCTGTCTTGAGGGTGACGAGGGTGGAGCCGAGGGGTGGAGACAGTGGGGTCGGGGCATCGCACCCAGTCCCATTCGAGGCGGGGGATTTTCTAGATTCCGCGGGGCCGCGAGACATCCTAGACGCTCTTGGCCTCGATTCCGACATCGCGGCGGTGCTGAGGGATACTAGGACTCCTGAGGATCAGACTTCGGTACTTTTGTTAGGGGCCTTGCTGAGCGGTGCGGGGGCGAGAGCATCGGAGATGGGGGAGCCGAAGGTAGAGGAAACGGAGACGGAGGAGCCAGAGCTGGAGGCGGCGGCTGAGGAGCGGTCACGGCAGTGGACGATGTGAAGGCCTACCTGGCGGGGGAGCGTCCTGGGTTTGCGCCAGTGACTTATGCTCCACGGCTTCATTTTTTTGAGCCAGTGGGGATGGTCAGCTATGTCCCCAGTCGAGCTGGTTATCCTGAGGACTTGCTTCTTCGGGATCCGGATCAGCACATCTCTTCAGGCTGGACCACGGTAAGATTTGACAGCTTTGAACCTTTAATTTAATAATGCAGTCATTTGCAAGTTGCTTTGTCAATATTAATGCTATTTCTTTGCTTTGTTGAAACATCGCACCATGGATATATATGGTCATGGAGGCTCAGCCAGCTCGCTGAAGTACTTCAAGGTGCTTCCTGAAAGAGTGCAAATGCTGGTGGAGGACGCAGGTTTCGGACCGTTCATATAGCTGATGACGGTGGTTAGGGTAGACCGTGCTATACTGACGGCACTGACGGAGAGGTGGTGGGATACCACCAACACGTTCCACTTCCGGTTCGGGGAAATGACAGTGACACCCCTTGACTTCGCAGCAATCACAGGGTTCAGAGTGGGAGGAGAACCAATTCCTTATGACTCAAGCATAGTACTGGACGACGCAGCCTTGAGGTGATTTCTCGGGCGGGTTCCACGCCATAGCGGGGGGATGGCGGCATACGGCCAGTTCGTCGAGTACTGGGACCATGAGCCGGCGGATGATGAAGAGGCAACCCGGATGGCCAGGGCTTACTTGTTATACCTATTCGGGGCTTCTCTGTTCCCGAATAGGCGATCTCAAGTCCACCTTTGTTACCTAGCGGGCCTGGTTGACTTGAGATAGGCAGGGAGGTACGACTGGGGAGGTGCTGCTTTGTGCACGCTGTACTGCTTTCTTGGGGCTACTCTGGGGGCTACCTCGCGCGGAGTTGGTGATACCATTGGCGGATAGTAGAGGTATGATTCTAATTCCTGCTTTAAACTGCTTTCATTACCGACTTATTGATTGAAACATGTATTGACTTGAATTCGGAAACATGTAGCTTTGGGCCTATGAGATTTTGGGAATGTTTCCTCCCAAGAATACTTGCGCGAATCCGAGCTTACTCCTTCGCGGACTCGCGTGGGGTAAGGAATACAGGAGGACGAAGGAGCGGAGAGGGGAAGTGATGACCTTTCGACGTTGGCTGGACAACCTAACGGGAGACACGGTACTATTCAAGCCTCTTTCTTTTTCTTCTTTACACGTTTGTAATAGACAACTTCTCCATTATTAATGCAAGGAAACTGACTGCAGGTTTACTGGGATCGCTGGACCAGGATGGAGGCTGACTTTCTTCCGAGGAGCCGGGAGGTGACACGGAGTAGGGTTCTGCTGGAGTGCCCCCTGGGCTGGCAGTGGTACTTGGGGGATCGTTGGACACGACAGTCACTCGGTTTCCCAGCGTTCGTAGTACCGGGGACGTTTCCTCCACGCGTGCAGAGGACGGAGACCTACACTCGCGCTGAGCTTGAGCAGTTCACCGTGCCTGATACAGACTTGGAGAGGTACTTTTGGCGCACGCTGGACTACGAGGCTTACAGAGGTAGATACCAAGCCACGAGCTTAGGCATGGATAGGGAGCTTGAGAGGCGAGTGGCAGAAGCTGAAGCCGGAGAAAGAGTCGCCGGTGTTGGAGGAGAGGTTGGAGTGCGGGGCCGCAGTGGCCGCTCTACGAGGGGTAGAGGACGGGGTGCTAGACCTCCTGCCGGTGGGCGAGGTGCTAGTCCTTCAGGCAGAGGATAAGGTAGTACGAGGGTTCCAGAGACAGCGGAGGCTCTGGCTCCATCTGGGTTGCCGACGCTGGAGTGGACGATAGGTGTGACTGGCTCTTCTGGTGCGCGGGAGGTGATAGACATACCACGCCTTCCACAGCCGCCGATGCGGCTTCCTGCTCAGGCATATGCATGATCCTGCTTTTCTTATGCTTTGAATGCTTCTAGTCTGCATATTTTGATTTATGAGTTTCGTGCAGCTGCCGCGAGAGTGGGCGGAGAAAGCCGTGATGCTGATGGTGGGGATGCGCCAACTACTGAAGAAGTGCGCAAAAGGGAGGGTACTTCAGACTAGACCTGCTCTAGAGCCAGCTTCACCTGTCGCTCTTCAGGTATAAAAATGCATGCATGTTTTACATTTTAATTGAATTTCAAATATATATGAAATGGGAAAATGTTTATGATGTGCAGGTGCAGCCACGACGCTCCACTAGGACACGACCGTAGGATACCACGAGCTCTCCGGCTTCTGCCAGCACAAGAGGCCGGGGTACATAGAGAGTGTCACAGCCTGCTGCGGAAGCGAGACAGTTCGAGGTCTTGCCTCAGACGGTGCCCCAGCGGAGACCCGCTCCCGAGGAGTCAGGAGGGGAATTAGAGGATACAAGCCTTCCGAGTTTCGTTCCTTGGGGACGTCAGACTCGAGTGCTGCTTCTGGTTCCCCTGATGACTCCGGCGATGATAGCGACGGCGGTAGCATTGAGCTTGAGAGCAGCGAGTCGGAGGAGCAACAGCGGAAGAGGATCCGCCGCACCTGAGCCTTGTGTTTTTGCTTCGCTTTTGCGTTCATGGGCCTGCGTGCCTTGGTTTTGTTTGGGCCTGCGTGCCCTGGTAGTTAGGATTGGGCATGTGTTTGCCCCAGCTCATGTACTTCCCTCTTTATCCATTGTAAATACCATTTTGTTTATGAAAGTTCGCACTTCTTGTTCCACTTGTTCGCACTTACATTACCGAATTGTATTTTATGAAATATCTTCGTCTAGCTTGAAAAGAAAACAAAGAGTACGTGAATTTATGCCGATACTCCTAAGGCAATGTAAAATTGACATTATCGACCCTTCAAACATACGTGGGTTGGACTTGATACTAACACACGACACACGGAATTCAATTTGAAATGACAGGAATGCCTTCAACGCGCAATTTGTGGCGTTAAGGTGGGGAATGAGTAACCCTTGGATGATTGAACACGAGAATGGAACATAAGCGCACCCGGAAACAAACCGTACAGCCAATAATGTGCGCTACACTTTGTGAAGGTCACTGGAATTATCAAAATACCCCTGTCATGGACATTACCATATGCTTGCAAGGCAAAACAATGAATTTTGGTCATTTTAAGAGTGACATCCTGAATTAAGAGTGTCGGTGCGTATTCGATCACGCCACGCAGTCACTAATGCATGTTACGACTTGTATGTATTGTTTGATTCGATTGAATACCCTTGACACGGATTTTGGTACACTCACGGGAAGTAAAGACTTCGGGATTTTTCACGGGATATACCCGAATACATGAGAAAATGAACAACCAAAACTATTGTATTTCCCTATGAACATGTTAGGAGTTGCCTAGCTTGAGATGCCTGAAATAACCATGCAATACTAAGTCCAAAACTTGAAAACCAAAACCTGCTGCAAACTGCAGCACTCTCGAGCGCTCGGTAGTAGTCTCGAGTGCTTGGGACTGCACTCCTGAGCGCTCGGGACTGCTGCTATCTGCAGTCCTCTGCTGTTTTCCAATGCCACTCCCTAATCTTCCCACGTTGTTTTCTTCTGCATGCCTGTTTTCAAGAGGCCTTTTGACTCTACATCAACTGTTCCCCAGGGGCAAGTGACTTCCCAAAGCTAGGCTTGAGTTTTTCCAACACTTTTTCAATTTTTCAAAGTTTGAATTTTTGAAAATGCAAGAGCAAAGGCTTTGAAAATGTAGACATTGATGAGTTTCAAGGTTGGAGAGAGAGTGAGGTTGTCCCTTCCAGACTTCTATAAATACCAAGCCTTGCTTTGGTAAGTCATCCACACCCCATTTTACCAACTTTCCTTTGAATATCCGTTCTCCCCATGGCTCTCCCAAACCAAGCCTTGCTCCGTCCTTGGTTGGACAGCCTCGAAGGCATCGATTGGCTGAACTTCCAAGGGCACCGCCTTTATGCCTTAAGGCATCTTTGAGAAGTCGCAATCCGACCTGTGTTGCTACATGCAGCAGCACGCTTTTGGGACCCTGAAGTGAACGTTTTTCGCTTTGGTTTACGAGAACTTTGCCCCACTGTTGAAGAATTCCATGCCTATCTTGGAAGTCACGACTCTGCTGAGCCAATTGTTCCAATGATCCAGGAAAGCATGAAGAACATTCTTAAGGCCAAGTTAGGTATCAGCGGTAACTATGCTGAGTTCCTTACTCGACACAATGCCATCAACATTATGCGATTGTACGAGATGTTCAGTCCCCCGGGGACTTGACAGACTTCGAGCATCAAGGCCGTAGAATGACAGCCTTCTGCATTTGCCTCCTGGTGGCCTTTTTGTTGGTTCCTTTCGTTGGTCAACCCAGTCATTTGCTGGTGGGAGTCGCTACTCAGATTGAGGCTCGCAAGGATGTTGCTCCTTTAGTCCTTGCGGAAACTTTGATGGGATTAGACGCCGTTCGAGCTAGTCGTACGGGGGTTTTTGGTGGTAGCCCCCTATTGTTGCAGGTTCGGACCTCACTCATCTCTCCTTTTTCCATTTTTACCTCAACGCTCGGCTCAGGTTTTATCTGGCTTCTTACTTGTTTACTCTCCTTTTTATAGATGTGGCTTTGCGACAAACTGAACCTGCTGACGCCCCCAGCGAATGATTGGTGGTATCGCGCTAGCGGATGGAACCGCCCCTTTCAAGTGATGTACAGGAATGAAGATGATTGGGCTGATTTTCTCGTCTCCATCGGGGATGATGACATTGCTTGGCGATGCCACTGGCTGAGGCTTCCTGCTATGACCGTGGGCAACATGGGTTCGCCGCACGTGCTTGTGGCTGGCTTGACGGGCTTTTCTTTCTAATCGCCTTCCCGTGTCCTTCGTCAATTTGGGCTTAGCCAAGAGGTGCCGCTCGCAGGATCTGAAGTGCTTCGTCTCCCTCTGTTCACCATTCCGGGCCTTCAGAGCTATGTGCGGACATGGGGAGGCCGTAGGACTGAGCCCAATGATCCGCTTTACTCTATTGCACTGACTGGAAGGTACCGAAAATGGCTAAGGAGAGATGTGGAAGCAAGGATGGGCTGGTTGCTTACTTTGCCGTTCTTTGAAATAAAGAGTGGACTTTGCTTGTGTGTTTTTCCTTTTTCATGCTCAGCTTGTAATAAAGAAATGATCTGAAAAAAATTGACTGATTAAGGGTTTCTCCCTTTCGGTTCATTAATCACATGTGCCTCGAGAAAAACATTTTGATTTGTCAATTTGGATTTGATTTTTGAGATTTAGGACCGAATCTCAGAGTGAGATTGCCTTCGTATCCCTCGTGAAAGAGAATCAGGCCCGTACGTCGTTCAGGCTACGGGTTCACTCGGGTATTGACACTCTCTTTTTACGCTCTAAATTTTGCCTAGCGCCGCCCTTTCGGGTTTTCGGCCTAGCGAGCTCTTTTTTGATTATTTGCCTTAACTTTTGCCTAGGCCGCCCTTTCGGGTTTTCAACCTAGCAGGCTTTTGCTCTAATTTTTGCCTGAGACCACCCGCCCTTGCGGTTTTCGGACCAGCGAGCTCGCTTAGGGGTGGTAGCGTTTGAATTGGTCCAAATTGACAAGATTCGAGAATTCATTGCCATCGAGGTCGACGATTGAGGCTGCCCCTCCGAAAAGGATAGTCATGATGATGTACGGCCCGGCCCACTTTGGTTGAAACTTCCCCCGCGGATCGAAGATTGGCGCTCAGATTTCCTTAACCACCATATCCCCTTCTTGCAGGTCCCTTGACTTCACCTTCTTGTTAAATGCTCGAGCAGCCCTTCGCTGACAGCCCTGGATGTGGTACAATGCCCGTAGCCTCGTTTCGTCAAACAGCATAAGTTCCGCGAACCTTCCACTGATTCATTCAGCTTCGTCTATTTCGTGTTTAGCCATGACCCTTAGTGATGGCACCTCCAGCTCAATGGGGAGAACGGCTTCTATACCATACACCAAAGAATAGGGTGTGGCCCCCGTCGGTGGGCGGATAGACGTCTGGTATCCCCATAAAGCTAGTGGTAGTTGTTCATGCCAATTCCTGGCTGACTGGGTAGTCCTTTCGAGGATTATCTTGATGGTTTTGTTTGCTGCTTCCACTGCCCCATTCGTCTACGGGTGATAAACAGTCGAGCGATGTACTTGGATCTTGAATTCATCAAAGAGTTCTAGGACTTTTCCTTTGAAATGGACCCCATTATCGGACACGAAGGCTTGGGGAACTCCATATCGATAGATGATGTTCTGCCTGATGAATTGAGCCACCTGAACTGCCGTCAGAGTCTTGTACGAAGCTGCTTCCACCCACTTGGTGAAGTAATTGACTGCTACCAGGATGAATCTGTGACCATTAGAAGCCGCAGGAGTAATTTTTCCAATAACATCGATGCCCCAGGCCGAGAATGGCCAAGGCATTGCCATTGAGTGCAATTCCAAGGGCGGCACATGGATAAGATTGGCATGAGTCTAGCATTTGTGACACCGACGCACGTACTCGATGCAATCTGTCTCCATGGTCGACCAATAGTACCCCAGTCTCAAAACTTTCTTGGCGAGCATCATCCCATTCATGTGAGGCCCACAAACTCCTTCATGAACTTCTTCTATTACCGCTTTTGTTGTTCCCGTGAATGCATAACTTGTGAGCCCCGCAAGGAGATCGTCGGTATAATTGCCCCCGCAGATGATGTATTGAGACGCCGCTGCAAGGCGATTCAATCTTTCTTGGTTGCGTCCGCGGGGTGCTCTCCCTTTTCAACAAAGTTCCAAATGTCATGGAACCAGGGTAGCCCATCATTCGGTTCGTCGATGTTCATCACATAGTCGTAGACATGTTTCCCTCTCTGTTCGATCATGACTGGCCTTAGCTTCACTCCAATAGGAAGTTCCAACATGGATGCCAATGTTGCGAGGGCATCAGTGAAGCGATTCTTCATCCTCGGTACATGCGTGAAAGTCACCTTTTTGAAATTTGGGATAAGATCATCGAGATGTTGATGGTATTGTTTCTTCTTTTCATCTCTGACTCTCCATTCTCCATTTGCTTGCGAGACGACTAGGTTGGAATCTCCCACGACTTCTAATACCTTGACTCGAATTTCTAGAGCAACTTCCATTCCGACTATACATGCTTCATATTCTGCTTCGTTGTTTGTGAATTCAAAGTTCAACTTGAATGCGAGGGGAATATGTGATCCCTCAGGTGAGACTAGCAGTATACCAATCCCGAAACCCTTCTGATTAGCAGCTCCATCGAAGTACAATGTCCATGTTTCATCGACCGCCGACATCACATCTTCATCAGGAAATCAAAACTCTGTATGCTCCGGTCCCTCAATTGGATGATCCGCTAGAAACTCTGCAACTGCCCTGCCTTTCACTGACTTCCGAGAGACGTACTTGATTTCAAATTCAGCTAATAAGAGCAACCACCGTGCTAACTTACCGGTAAGTGCTGGTTTCTCAAACAGATATTTGAGAGGATCCATCCGAGAAATCAGTATCACCGAATAAGAGAGCATGTAGTGTCTCAATTTCCTCGTGGCCCATATGAGTGCCCAACATGTCTTTTCCAACGGAGTGTACCGCTCTTCGCACTCCATTGATGAGGGCGTGACAGACAAGTATAGGATCAAACGTTTCCCCGGGATAGGCGACATCAGGATTGGGGGATTCTGTAGATAGGTTTGCACCGCTTCAAAGGCTTTCTGGCTTTTGTCATTCCACTCAAACTTCACGTCTTTCTTGAGTAAACGAAACATCGGCTCGCAAGTCAAAGTTAGCTTGGCGATGAATCGGCTAATGAATTGAATTTTGCCCAAAAAGCTCCGAACATCCTTCTCAGACTGAGGTGGCTCCATCTCAAGAATGGCTTTGATCTTAGAAGGATCCGCCTCGATCCCTCGGGTTATGATCATAAATCCGAGCATCTTTCCAGCGGTGACTCCGAATGTGCACTTCTGCGGGTTGAGACGCATTTTGTACTTTCGAATCCTCTCGAAGAATTTTCTCAACACCGGGAGATGATCCTTCCGCTCCTTCCCTTTTACGATCATGTCATCGACGTATACTTTGACTTCTTTATGAATCATGTTGTAGCAGCCCTTTGGTACGTAGGACCGGCATTCTTCAACCTGAATGGCATAACCCGATAGCAGTAGGTCCCCTACTCTGTGATGAATGTGGTCTTCTCCTTATCTTCTGGAGCCAAGAGAATCTGGTTGTACCCGGAGAAACCATCCATGAAAGATAGCAAAGCGTGCCCTGTAGTGTTATCGACAAGTACATCTATATGCGGTAAAGGAAAGTCATCCTTAGGGCTTGCTTTGTTCAGGTCCCTAAAATCGACACATACTCTGATTTTTCCATCCATTTTAGGGACAGGCACGATGTTTGCAACCCAAGTCGGGTATTATGTTACTATTAGGAATCCAGCGTCGATTTGCTTTGTGAGTTCCTCTTTTATCTTTAACACCCAATCGGGCCGCATTTTTCTTAGCTTCTATTTAACGGGTTCGCATCGAGATAGAGGGGGATCCTGTGCTCGACGATCTCTGGGTCGATTCCGGGTATATCCGCGTGGGACCAAGCAAAGACTTCTTTGAATTCTTTTAGTAAATCGGAGAGCTCTTGAAGCTCACCGGGAGTCAACCCAGAACCGACCTGAACCAATCGAGGGTTCTCCTCATCACCCAAATTTATTGAGATTATTTCTTCCTTTAGAGGCTGAGCATGCCTTTTATTTTCACGCTCGATGAGGGAACAGATTTCCTTGCGGATGTCCCCATCGAAATCTATTCCTTCATCGTCGGGATCTACGCAATTTATTTCAAAGTCCGGCAAGTAAGCAAAAGCA
Organism: Rhododendron ferrugineum; assembly: GCA_025642025.1. NCBI lineage: Eukaryota > Viridiplantae > Streptophyta > Magnoliopsida > Ericales > Ericaceae > Rhododendron > Rhododendron ferrugineum. The sequence goes on along the minus strand of JAOTQK010060501.1, from coordinate 1,324 downwards.
TCATTCATTTCATTGAGAGGTTCCTCGGAGGGAGGGAATACAGCAGTGGACTCAAACTCGAAGTAAAAGCTACGACGAGGAGGGCCAATAGGCACAAACTCTGACTCACTACTAGACGAAGAGTCAGTGTCAGACTCAGTGTCAGTGTCATGAGTGCGCTTCACAAGTGGTACAAAAGTGCTATTTTCATATGTGCCTACGGCATCCACAATGAGCATACCCGTCTTCCATCTCCTCTTCTCCTCCCAGCATTAGCACAGCGGCGTCTTCTATCATACCCTCCAGTTCCTCGCCCCTAAACAGAGATTGGAGACTGCCCTGATCAAAAGTTTTGATCCAATCGGCGTTTAGATCCCTGGACATTTCTTCCCTCTTCTCGAGTTCCTCGTCACTGTCCCATGTATCATTGGCAAAAATTTCGAACCCCAAATACTTCACTTTCGTCTGCATGTCCAGGAATGGTTCCGGTTCTCCTTGATACGGTGCCTCTTCTTCTTGTCCGCAAGGTTTTCCTTCGACTTCATCTTAGCAGCGTGGGCCCGGGCGCGGTTGTGCCATCTATTTGAAGGGTCGACACACAACGACAAACTTTTGAATAATCGACCATAAAAAAACTAGAACTTAGGGTGCTTGATTGTAGCAGAGTACGCCATGCGCTTATCAATGAGTGTCATGACCTGCGAGGACTGCTAGGATTACCGGAATACCATTGACACGAAGATCGACATTCGCTTACGCTTGAAAACGATGATTTTGGGACATTTGAAAGACGAAAACTTGAATTAAGCGTGTTAATGTGCATTTGATTGCGTCACACAGTCACTAATGCTTATCATGACCTGCGTGCATCATTTGATTCGACCAAAGGCGTGTAACTTAGAATTTGATATACTTGCGGGAGGAAAACTTTACACGATTGGAAACACGAGAAAACATGAAACGGAAACTGCTGCATTCCCCTTTGAACACATTAGGAGCTGCCCAACTTGAGTTGCTTAGCATTACAATGCCCCATTGTGGTCAAAACTTGGAAACCAAAACCTGCTGCAGAACTGCAGCACTCTCAAGCCCTCGAGAGTGGTCTCGAGCACTTGGGATGCACTCCCGAGCGCTCAGGACTGCTGCTGTTTTGCAGTTCTGCTGCTTCCCAATGCCACTCACCAGCTCTTCCAATGTTGTCTTCTTCTGCATGCACGCTTTCAAGGTGCCTTGTGACTCTACACTGTTTGTTCCCTTGGGCAAATGAGTTTACCAAGGTAAGACTTGTGCTTTCCAAAGTTTTTCCAAGTTTCCAAAGTTTGAATTTTGAAAATATTGAGGAAAG
>JAOTQK010060360.1:0-12134 GCA_025642025.1 Rhododendron ferrugineum | reverse complement strand
TAGAGAATCCTAGGGTATTAAATCTATATGGTACATATAAATATATATGTTTAAGCATATAAGCACATGGAGAATCCGAAGAAGTGACTTGTTTAATCTAGCCTAGTACTTGTTAGTATGACTAACTTATTAACCAATGGGTAATATTTTCCCTAACTTTTATCGACCAATGGTTAAAGAAGTAAAGTAATGTATATACTTGAATAATATATATATATATATATATATATATGTACTTTAGGCATGTGAATATATGACTACATATATATATATGTACCTTTAAAAAATCTAATAAAGTACTTTGGTAGAAATTTAGGTTTTTCTATCGTCCAATGGATAAAGATTACCTTAACTTTTATTGTCCAATGGGTAAAGGTCAAAGTTGACTTTGGTCCAAAGGGTTACATTAGGATTTTGAAAGGTTCAAAAGGTTCAACTAGGGTTGGAGCATGTAACTAAATGGATTGGTAGTTAGGTTACTACAACTAGTTGGTTGGAGTCTTACTGGACTTTGCTAAGAATGATTTCTAGCTAAGAAATATAATTCTAAGACTTTATTACAATAGTTAGGAAGATATACTAGCACACTTGTCTTTAGAAAATGACTGTATTGTCTGGCGTGATGAAATTCAATTTTATAGGCCTTGAATCTAATTATGACGGATTAAAGGAAATTTTAAAGCCACTCAAGAATAGTTAAAGAATTTATGAATAAACAACGAGATTTTTATTTACTGAAAAATCGGAGTTGTTACAACCTATCCCCCTTAAACAATTTCGTCCTCGAAATTTAGTGAGCGCTCGGATTCGAAAGGATGAGGGTAATTCGCCTTCATGGTTTCTTCTCTTTCCCATGTGGTCTCTCCAGCTTCATGGTGTTTCCACAAGACTCGTACTAGTTTGATTGTCTTATTTTGGATTATCTTCTCAATTCGGTCTTAAATCTCTATTGGTTCCTCTTCGTATGTTGCATCTTCCTCAATGGCGATGTCTTCCCAGTTGAGAACATGAGTGGGTAAGGCGAGGTACTTGCGGAGCATCGAAACGTGAAACACGTTATGTACTTTATCTAGCTGTGGCGGCAGGGCTAAACGATACGCAACCTTTCCGATTTTCTCCACGATGTCGAAGGGTCCAATATATCGTGGGGACGACTTTCCCTTTTTCCTAAATCTGATGACTCCTTTCTTTGGTCTGATCTTCAGGAACACATGATCTCCCACGGCAAAGGTTAAGGGTCGGCTTCTTTTATCCGCATAACTCTTCTGTCGGCTCTGAGCTGTTTGGATCCTTTGTCTGATGGTCTTGACCTTCTTCGTGGTATCCCGTACTATATCAGGTCCAATCAATCCTGTTTCTCCTGATCTGTCCAGCAGACTGGGGATCAACAGGGTCGTCCGTATAGAGCTTCGTACGGTGCCATCTCAATACTTGCTTGATAGCTATTGTTGCAGGCAAACTCCACCAAAGGTAAGTGTTGCTCCCAGTTCCCAGAGAAATCCAAAGCGCAGGCTCTCAGCATATCCTCCAATGTCTGTATTGTCCTCTCCGTTTGTCCATCTATTTGAGGGTGGAAGGCTGTACTAAGCCTTATGTCCGTTCCCAAAGCTTACTGCAATCCTTTCCAAAAATGTGATACAAACCGTGGGTCCCTGTCAGATACTATCGAGATAGGTACTTCATGCAGTCGTACAATCTCTCGAATGTATAACAGGCTTAGTTGTTCCACGTTTTCTGTCATCTTAACAGGCAGGAAATGCGCGAATTTGGTGAGCCGGTCCACGATCACCCAGATAGCGATGTTGGACTTGGCAGATCTTGGTAGTCCAGTTATGAAGTCCATTGAGATGTGCTCCCACTTCCAGGTTGGGATCGGCAAGGGTTGAAGGTCTCCTCCGGGTTTCTGATGTTCAGCCTTGACTTGTTGACACACCAGGCAGGTAGATACAAATCGGGCTACGTCCTTCTTCATTCCTTCCCACCAGTACATTCTTCGCAAGTCATGATACATCTTTGTACCGCCAGGGTGGACTGCGAAATTTGAATGGTGAGCTTCTCAGAGTACAGCTTCTCAAAGATTTCCGAGATTAGGTACGAATACCTTTCCCTTGAATCTCAGGCTGTTGTCCTTCTCGATCATCCATCCTGGTAGCGCCTTTCCTTCTCGGATTCGGTACCGGATGAACTCGCAATCTTGCTCAAAGGTTTGGGCTAGCAGGATCTCTCGGTGAAGTGTCGGTTCTGCAACGAGAGCATACAGTCGGGCGTTCCCATTCTTCGATGATGTTCTTAGGTTGAACTCGTTAAGGGTGTCCACCATTTCCCATTCCTTGATGGCAGTTTTAACTTTCTGTACCCTGTCCTTCCTGCTCAGAGCATCAGCCACCACGTTGGCCTTGCCAGGATGATACTGCAGCGTAAACTTGTAGTCTTCCAAGTACTCCATCCAACGGCGCTGCCTCAAGTTCAACTCCTTCTGAGTGAAAGGGTACTTGAGGCTCTTGTGGTCGGTAAATACCTCGAATTGTTCTCCCCACAGGTAGTAACGCCAGGTTTTGAGGGCGAATACTACTGCAGCCAATTCTAAGTCGTGAGTAGGGTAATTCTTCTCATGTGGTCGGAGTTGTCGTGATCCGTAAGCTACCACTTTTTCATTTTGCATAAGCACGCTTCCCAAACCATCTCTTGACGCGTCGCAGTAAACCGTATAATCTACACCCCGCTCAGGAATGATGAGTATCGGTGCACTGGTCAGCCTCTTTTTCAGCTCCTTAAAAAAATTTTCACAGGCTTCACTCCTTTCTGAGTCAGTCTTGTCATTGGCTTGGCGAGGGTAGAGAAGTCTGGTATAAATCTTCGGTAGTATCCAGCCAATCCTAGGAAGCTTCTGATTTCAAATACTGAGGTTGGCTGTTTCCATTTCAGTACTGTTTCAACCTTACTTTCATCCACTGCGATTCCGTCCTTGGATACTACATGCCCCAAGAACTTAACCACTTCTAGCCAAAACTCGCATTTACTTGCTTTGGCATGAAGTTGGCTATCTCGGAGTACTTGTAGTACTATCCGAAGGTGTTCCTCGTGCTCCTTCTTATTGGCGGAGTATATCAAGATGTCATCAATGAACACCACTACAAACTTGTCTAAATAGGGTTGAAAGATCTTGTTCATGAGTCACATGAATACTGCTGGAGCGTTTGTCAGCCCAAATGGCATCACCACGAACTCGTAATGTCCATATCTGGTACGGAAGGCTGTCTTGGAGATGTCTTCATCCCATATTCTAAGCTGATGGTATCCAGATCGGAGATCGATTTTTGAGAAACAGGTTGCTCCTCTCAATTGATCAAATAGGTCATCGATCCTAGGCAGGGGGTACCGGTTCTTGACTGTGACTTGGTTTAGCTTCCGGTAGTCAATGCATAGTCGAAGTGTCCCTTCTTTCTTCTTGACAAACAATGCAGGTGCTCCCCAAGGTGACGTACTTGGCCTGATAAACCCTTTATCCAATAATTCTTACAATTGGGTCTTGAGCTCCTTTAGTTCCGCAGGGGCCATTCGGTAAGGCGCCATAGAGATAGGTGTTGTTCCCGGTTGGAGCTCTATAGAGAAGTCTATCTCTCTTTGAGGTGTTAGGCCACGAAGTCCTTCAGGGAAAACATCGGCGTACTCGCAAACGATGTGTGGTAATCCTAAATCCATCCTGTCAGTTTCTTCCATTTGGAGGCTGGCTAGCCATCCAAATAGTTGATTCTGCCACCTAGATCTCTTCGTCGTCAGACTTGCCGTCTGTCTATCCCCCTTAAAACGGAAGCGAGTTCCCTCTGGGGTGTAAGCTATCACCGTCTTCTGATGACAGTCTATGACTGCTCGATGTGCTGATAGCCAGTCCATTCCTAAGATCACGTCGAAATCCGCCATGTCGATCACTCTGGGGTCGCAGGTCAGTCGCAAGTTGGCTACTTCTAGTTCGCACCCTCTACACACTAGACTAACTGCTATACTTTCCCCCATTGGTGATGTTACTTTCGTGCTTGTACTTAGGGGTTTTGTTTCTAGTGCTAGAGCAGTAACGCAGACAGTAGATATAAAAGAATGCGATTCTCCGGAATCAAACAAGGCTTCCCCGCAGGTACTATATAATAGTAGCGTACCTTGGATCACAGAGGGATCCGACTCCTGCTCCTCAGTCTGCAGCGCAAAGATACGCCGTCCAGTACCTTGCTGGTTTCCCACGGGCTGCTTCCCCTTGTTCTGCCCATTCTATTGATGTGATGAGCCTCCAGGGTTTTGCTTCACAAAACCAGTCTGTCCAGATTGTTGAGCCTTCTGATTTCCCAAGCTCCCATTTCCACCTCCTTGGATTTTGGGACTGTGGGACTTGTAGTGTCCCATAACCTGACAGTTGTAGCACTGCACCGTTGCTAGATCTCGCCCGCTCCTCCGTGGTTCGCCCTGTCCTGGTGCAGCAGTCCTCCAAGGTTGGTTGCTTTGAGTCGGATTGGAGGGTTTGGTGGGGTAGGGTCCACGGTTGTTATTGGTGTTTTGGGTTCGAATCGGTCCACCAGTGCTGCCTGCCGCCTTCTTCCAGCGGGTTTTAAAATCTGCCTCCTCGCTCTCTAGCCGGAGAGCACACTTTACAACACCCGTATAGGTGGTAAAGGCTTGTGCTACCACAGCCCTACGAGCAGTTGTAAGCCCCCATTCGAATCTTCTTGCCTTCTTGTCTTCAGTTGCTACAGCGGTTGGGGCATAACGGGACAACTCCTCAAACTTGGCCGCGTACTGGGTAACAGTCATTGTTCCTTGTTTCAGATTCATGAATTCTTGCTCCTTGGCTAGGCGAAGGGGTGTGGGGAAGTATTTGTCAAAAAATAGGGTTTCAAACTCGACAAATGTCATGGTGGCTATGTCATGGGTGGCTTCCATTAGGTCCCACCAATAACGGGCTTCCCCTTTCAGTTGGTATGTGGCTAGGGCTACACGATCTCCATCCCGGGTAATCTTTAAGGTGTCCAGGATCACCTTGACTTCTTTTAGCCATGTCTCAGCCACGGTGGGGTTGGTATCTCCGTGGAAAGTCGGGGGTCGACGTTTACAGAACTCATTCATAGCTCGGGTACGGGTCGTTGGTCTGTCGTCGTGGTTTTGGCAGTTGGCGTTTAAAGCGGCTATGAGCGCACGCATGACTTGGTTTAGGTCGGGGTTAAAGTTAGAAGATTCTCCGCTCTCGTATCCTAATCCGCTGCGTCGATTCACCATCTACGAGTAGAAATTTAAAGGGGTTTTAGTCTACTTAAATAGTTTTTCTTTTGCAATTGGTGTTTTCTACAATAATTAAGAACAACAAGTCAAATAGTATGCAACAGTACTCTTTTTTTATTTAAATAGGGCAGCTTTTCATCGATAAAAGAGAGATACAATCACTAGCATAGAGTTCTACTACAAAAGCAAATAAAGGCATAAGATTCCTAATACAAGTTGGAACGGTCCACATACTCCTACTACATGGTTTGGTTAGTCTTTGAGTGCCACAAGTGCAACTACAAGATCCAAAACCTTATTCTAGTACTACTATACTACTGACAGGGTGGGACAAGTCCATAGTACTCTCTCAACTGCTCCATCCATTCTTTCTCCCTTATCTCGAGCCAACGCTCTCCCTTTCGACGGATTTCCTCGGCTAACTCCTCAAGTGTCCCATTCTGGGTTTCCACCTCCATGTGTTGGTCCTCGTCGGTAAGGGGTGCCATTACAACGAACTCGTACATTTGGCAGCCAGTGGCGGGGTCACATATACCGGGGTCACATATACCCAAGTGGGGTATAGGGATAAGGCTCTCGGGTGCTAGCAAGGCTTTGTAGTACAACAAGTCAGCAACGGTGGTCTGGGCAGCAGAGGTACGGCTATCCATATCTACAATAAGAAGGTTATATATTAGACTTAACAGTATAGGTGTAGTCACGCACAAGTACGCACATAAACAGTGATCATATGCTAAAAAGGAAATGCATAACTTTCATTACATAAACAAAACAGTACATCATAGATGGCTTATATTAGCCTCAGCTTCCTACAACAGTTATATAACAGCAAAAGTCCTATCATCGCTAAGCCTTTAATATTCAACATAGAAGGGTACAACTATGGGTTCTTAAACAGACAGCAGTAATCCTAATCTTCTAACTTCCTACATCTCGAAGGATTACAATTGTTCCTAGATTTATCTAAGGTACGTCTAATTGGCATCCTCCACTTCTGGGGTCTTGTCTTCCTCGAGAGTTGCCTTATTGGCATCCTCTTTGTCACCAATTTCTTTCTCCTCATCACCAATCTCACAGCTTTCCATCGGGGGTAGGGCACCAAAGATCCCACGGAGGGCATACAGGATTGGGAACATTCCAGGAAACCAGAGTTCTTTTTCCACAGGAATTGGGGTATTTTGCTGTACTCTCTTGAAATCTCGTATTTCTGCGAGTGTAACGGCAACAAGGTCGGGGTTCTTCAATAGTAGAGTTGTCATGGTTTCCATGGCGATCTTGAGTTGGTGAATTCCAGCTAACAGGTTAACTAAGTGACTCATCTACAAGGAAAGATTTAAACCTCAATTAGTACTGTTTTAAGAAAGGGATTTCACTTCTAAAAGAAATTTAAAATTCCACATTCAATCCTTGATTTAAGTCATCATCCAATTGTTCGGAAATTCCCAGCTCGGTGGTACTGCCAATTTCCACACCTTGCTTCAATCCGAAGATTGTCTTGTCAGAATTCCACCCAATTTGGGACGATAAACTTAAACTCAATTCACGTTTGTGCAACGGTCAAACTACCTCATGGTCTACCCATTCTACCCATGGCCGAGGTTTTGAACCTAAAGCTCTGATACCAAGTTGTAACGCACCCATTTTTGGGTACATTAAATAAACATTTTATTGAAATAAACTAAGTAGAGTCTAGCTCATTATTACAACACAATTCTCACAAGAGTACTTTTATTACACAAGGAGGGGAAATTCTAAGGTTATCTACTGCTCCGCCTCTTCCTCCATCCTAGCAAGCTTCTCGGCTCCGAAAGCCTCCAAAGTATACTATTCACCATGTTCATCTATCAACTCTGACACTGTCACGCCCTCGATTTTCAACATAAATAATAATCATTTTCAATAAATAAAGTCATTTCTGACGTATCGATAATGCCCAAATGACATATTTTCCCCAGTTTTCAAAGTTGAATTCAAAGTTAAAATCTCGGCTCGAAGCCCCAAATTATACAAATGCTAAAATAATATTACAGTTTTCAATAATCATTCTTTTCGAATACTACTTTCACATAAAATACATATTCAACTCCTTCTTTATACCTCCGAGACCCATGATCAACAAGCACGAGATGCATGCCATGCCAACTTCCTTGCTTTTTACCTGAAAATGATAGGTTGAGCTACACTAGCCCAGTAGAGAAAATCTATACTCAAGTTATATGAAAATGCGATGACGCATGCAACTAGAGTGAATGAATTTCAACAAACGAACGTGAGATACAAGAACTACCACAACGAACAGACGAACTAAGACTGGAGAATCCTGGACATACTAAAGATGCCCCTAACCATTCCTACATCAACTAGAAGCAACATTTAAACTCATATCAATCTAACAAACTACAACAACTGTTCAACCATCTGATAACTTTTCGAACGAACACCACAATAACCTCCTCAACTCATACCATTTACCATAGAGCCTCATTTCATAAAACCTTCCTTTTTGGTTTCCAAAATAATTTAGAGAAAACTTAAGACCATTACGGGTCAAGCTTCGTTGATTCGAGCTTGAATGTCGGAGTCCGTTGATTTGTGCCCAAATATCGGATCCGTTGATTCGCTCAAGAATATTGGAGGATTTTTGGTAAAAATCCTCTTTTCAAAACTCAAATTTCTTTCTTTAATGAACCTTGATAAAAACCAACCTTTCATTCTCTTTTTTTGACAACCTCAATCCCAGGCAACAAGTAATCCAAACAACAACATAGACTTCTAAAGTCAATCAAAATTCTTTTCATCATGCGAGACATTCAACTGTGTTACCACCCCTTGTGTCACATTGAATTCTCTCCACCTGGGTTTCCACATTACCACACCTTGCGTTGCAGAACCCTCAATTCAGAATAATCAACTCATACATACACACATGCATTATCAATACATACACAAGCAACAACATTCCTTAGTTCTCATTCTTTCATTCATCATCATACAAGGCGGTACAACCATTGTAAACATGCCACATTATACATTGACAAATACGCAAGTTCACGTCATTCCTCTAAGCATATCACAACGTCCTTCGTCAAGCACCGAACCCACATATAACTCTACGATGCACCACTCACTAGGTTTTTAACTAAAATCTTATAAAACGAACGCCAAGGGAATCTAGAAAGATCAACGAGACGAATCATGAGGACACGAGTTTCTACGATATCATTCGGATCACTAGGCAAGCTCATATCTACCTATTATACTCACCTCAAAGCCCCACATAGCCTACCGTACTCTTAAACAGCCTTACAACACATATTCCATTTATAACGACACTAAGATTACGTTCAACGAGAATCGAAGGGATTGAAACGATCAACGAATCACTGGAACCCGAGTATTCAAGTTTAGAAACGATTAGAATATGATTGGAGAGTGTTAGAAGTGATTGGGGATCAACACGATCGACGAATGATCAATAAAGTTCAAAGACAGTTTTCTGAGTCATTGGTACCAAACCAATCCAGCGAGCAATCAGAGTCAAGGTATCGGTACCTCAAAAAAGTGGTATCGGTACCACTGCATTACAGTGCACGATTTGCAGAAAAATTAGGTGAGAGCATAACTTTGAATACAACCAATTAGAGCACGATTTTGGCACACAATCAGCACATAAACTCATAACAAGAGTAAGAAATCCCTACCTTGATGTGTAAACACGAAGATCCATCCAAAAACAAGCGAGCCCTAGCTCCGAAAGCTTGAACGAGTCGAAATACGCCTCTCCACTCTTAACCCACAGAGATACGAACTCAAAATCGCTAGAGGAAGGTGGATTGGAGGTTGATCTTCATGGGTTTCAAGTGATTAATGGAGTTTTTGGGTGAGAGAGTGGGAGAGAGTAAGAGAGCCGGAGAGAGAGAGAGAGTCGAGAGGTAGAGAGAGAGAGAGATGAGTTTTTGTTCTCCTACAACACACATACACCCCTTATATACTAGCATCCAAACCAATTACACTCACACTCCCTCAAATAACAATCCTATCATTTATGCCCCAAAACAAATAAACTCACAATTTTCTCACTTATCCAATACTTTAGCATTTGCAAAATCTTTAAATCTTTTTCTAAAAATACGGGTCTCTACATACTACCCTCCTTAAAGAAATTTCGTCCCCGAAATTTAAACCAAACCTATGAAAACACATTATCAAAAGGAACTCTAATCCACAAGACCGTGTCCACCCACGACGCTTCGTACCCACTTACTCTCGTGTCCAAGACGCAAAGAACTCTACAATCCCATAATCCATTTGAATAGCCTCTTACCAAAACGATCGTCAGATACTAAGGTTCACACACATTAGATGAAGGAGCTTCCGTATTCGTATGAATCTCACTCGTGTTTGCAATCAATTTTGGTCTCCCAACCGTATCTATTTTCACTCTTTCTGATTAATCAGTTCCGGTTCTAAGGATTGTATCCAAACACAAAGGAGAACTTCACGACATCGTAACTCAACAACTTTGCCAGGCCATACACAATTGATAAGTTTAAGATTTTCTCTTCTCTCCCTCAAGGTTTATAAGACTTTTCACATACGTTGATAAAGAGGTCAGCTCTCATACTTTTCTATTTCACTTCCTTTCTTACTAATCGACTTACTCTCGCTCTCAAGTCTCACATAAACAAAGCTATAATGATCCAACGCTAACTCAAGACAAGTTCCCTTTAAAAGCATACGCTAGCTCGAAGTCTAAGTGTCCAACACAATGAGATAAAAACTAAACAACAATCATGAGTTTCCCACTCACTATTCTCATAGTAAAGGTGCAATATCACACGTCTCCAAGCAGTTTTGACAAAAACTTAGTCCGTTGAAAATTCTAGTTCCCGTAGTTGATAAATCATTGAAACACGTCCACCTTGTGGCAAAGTTTTATGGAATTTAATAGGAAAAGTTCATTTAAAATATTTTTTTTTTTGAAAGATATCATCGCCATTCAATCTTTATGCACCATACCTAGTCTTTTAGGATACCGACAATTTAGACAACATGGTAACAAGTTTGAGATAAGGTTCCCATATCATGATATAGCCGACTCCAAACTTGTATCGTTATCGCTTTTCAAAATGAACTAAACTAAGAATAAACTTTCATACAACGTCACTCTCATTCGGAAAAGGAAAAAGAAGAATTTTGAGTTCAACCCGATCTTCAGACGTATCAATAGGACGCTTTCATTAACCGAACACTGATAATTTCATACATAGATACTCTTCACACATAAATCAAAACCGCTAGCCACAATCTTTATCTCACACCTCCATGTATCCACCTAACTCTTTTTACCAATTCTGGACTGTAGAGACCCAAATAATTTTAATTCTCGAAATATTATTTAAATGATTAATTGGAAGAATTTGATTTATTGGGTGATTTATTGAATTGGGGACTAAGGTGAAAGAATTGAGAATTGAGGGAGTGGGTGTGTAGTTTAAAGATATAGGAGTATATAAGGTGTGTGTGTGTGTGTGTGTGTGTTGTAGGAGATATTTTTCATCTCCCAACTCTCTCTCATCCGTCCCTCCCTCTCTCTTATCTGGCCACCTCTCTCTCTCCTCTCCTCTCACTCAAAACTCCACTTCACCTCCCAAAATCTTCAAGGATCAACCTCCCTTAAGCCTTCCATTCGCGTTCTTAAGCTCGAAGATCCGTGGGTCGAGTATAAATCGAAGTTTCGGAGTTCGAGAGGTTAGGGCTCGTTCAAAAACGCTTGAATCTCGGCCATTGTTGAGAGGTAGGGACTTCTTTACCTCTTCTATGTGTTTATGTGTTGATTTGGTGTAGATTCGTGCCTTGGGTTGTTTGATTTTGGTTGTTGAACATGTCTCGAAAATCTGCTGAAATCGCTACCCGAAGCCCCGTGGTATCGATACGGATTTTGTGGCGTATCGATACCATAAGCTTATCTTTTTGACCAGTGACTGTGGTATCGATACGGATTTTGCGCGTATCGATACCAGGAGCTTAACTCCAGTTTTTGCTCCTGTTGCTCTTCCGTCGATTGTATTGACCCCCAATCACTTTTAAATCCTCTTGGACACCTCCTAACCTATCTTAAGCTCGTCTTATTGACTTCCTTGGGTTAATCGATGTTATCCTTGTGCCGTTGGTCTTCCGTTAGTAAGGAACGAATAAGAAACTACTTAGTTAAAACGTCGTTTGAGTGCATTCTATTGATTGTTGGTGGTTTATGATTGTTCATGGCGTATTTTTTTTTTGGGTAACTTAGCTTGAAATTAAAAAAGGTTAATCGAATGTACAGCCTATAAGGGTTGTGCATGGGCTATCGCACTGTTCATGGCGTATTAGTGATAACGTTGGCATATTGTATGATGTGTCATCTATGAATGTGATTATGGGGGAGTCTTAACCTACACATTGTACGAGAAATTAGTTGATTGGGTTGGGAGTTGGCTATGAGAGTCTCGTAATGCAAGGGGTGGTAATACGGAGACTTAGACGGGTTTCGTAATGCTAGGGGTGGTAATACGGTAACCTGAGTCGTTAGGGAACACCGTTACGCAAGGGGTGGTAACACGGTAATCCTTGTAGTGTTATACGGTAATGCAAGGGGTGGAAATACCGATGGTGGGAGTTTGGGTTAGCGAGCCAAATTGGGATTGTCTGAGTCATCTGTGTCATATGACTTATGCAATTAATCTAGATAGAGGTTTATTTACAAGTCGATTGATTACTATATACCGAGCTGTGTTTCCTTGTCCTCTTCCATTTGCACTTATCAACATGTTCGCATATAGCATTGGTAAAGATTTTCCTACTGGGCTAGTGTAGCTCAACAAAATCCT
>JAOTQK010060260.1:0-12147 GCA_025642025.1 Rhododendron ferrugineum | reverse complement strand
AAGTGGGATCTTTCTTATTTTACTGGAACATGGGTTCTTAATGGACAAAAAATAAGTACTTAAACAAGTTCTGGAACGGAGCCTTAATGTGCACTGAGAAAATGTGGTGCTCTTCTGCCAAACAAAAACAAATGGTTCTAGTGTAAAATTGTCTTTTGCAATTAAAGTAAGAAACATAGATTAGCTTTGGAAGAAAGTTGCAGAGAAAGGACAATTAAGGGGAGGAAATTAATATTTAAATATTGTACTTTAACATTTTTAAAGTGTGCGGAACACGTTAGCGGGACCAACCGTTGTGTTTAAAGTGTGCGGAACACGTTAGCTGGACCAACCGTTTTTAATATAAACGATAACATTAGACCGTACATCCTCCCAGCCGGATCCAAGTATGAGTTAATAAAATAGAACAAAATGTGACTATCTTTCCAATTTGTACTATACACGTTTCACACCAGAAGAGAGAGAGGGAGACGGAGTCCTAGGATGGATCAGGAACTCTACAAGGCAGCAAAGGAGGGGGATGTTAGTTGTCTCTCAGGAATTGATGGAAGAAACATAACAGAGGAAGAGGCCATGCGTATCGAAGATGGTATTTTTCTCAAGAGGACGCAACACGGCAACAACAATATCCTTCACATAGCAGCAAGAGCCGGACGCGATACCTTCGTTGCGGAAGCTCTCCGGCGCTTCCCTTTTCTTTCTGACCAAGTGAACTCACAAGGTGACACCCCTCTCCTTGTCGCAGCTAGGTTTGGTCACCTCCAAGTGGTGAAAACACTTGCAGACCCTAATAATGAGCTCCCGATGCAAGATCATGATACGGCTACTGCTGAGGAGAGTGGAACAAACTCGCGGAGTAGTCGTCGTCGAAGTGATGTTGAAGAAGGGCTAGTTGATCATCAATTGGAGCCGGGAACAATCCAAGACAATGTGGCCACTGTGGAGAATAGAACAAACTTAAGTAATATTAGCCGTCGTCAAAGAGTTGTGGAAGAAGGGCTACTTGATGATCAATTGGAACAGGGTACGTACATTATAAGACGATATAGCTACTGTTAGAGAAATTATAATTTTAAAAGTTTATTTAATTCCATAAAGGTTTGCAGATTACAAGTAGATTACAATATATTTTGATATCAAATTATAATTAACTCTCAAATTGTAACTTCTCATTCATATTCATGGAGTTTTGTGCCATATATTAGATGCTACTCCTATTTGTTTGGGGTATTAACCTATTGGTCCGGAGATACATGAGTGTGGAAATGAATAAAACATAGAGAGTTTAATTTATGGCTAACAAAATTTTTTTCGCCGTTAAAAAAAAATTAAAACATAGAATTTTATACTAAAAAATGAAGTTATACTTGTGTTGCTTTGGCAGTTTGTTGGTGTATAATTTTGAGTGTATTGTTTGGGCATAGAAGCGGTTCTTGGTTCGTGAGGAGCTTTTGAGTGTATTTTTTTGAGCAGACTGCAGTTATATTGGTTTGTGGGAAAAGATTTAGATGCACACAAAGTTTCCTAAAAATCGTTTGTTCTCTAAGGAAAGCGCGTTTTGTGTACCTCTATCAAATATCAATAAGTTTTCTCTACTAATTAAACTATGATCTCACCATATTGTTAATTATTTTTTATCGTCTCCTATTAGCTGTGTTTACAGATATTCTAACAAATATTTAAAAATCTTAGAGGAAGAAACCATCGTAAGGATTTCATTGAAACTCTGCAAACTGAAAGTTGTAAGGGTCGTAATGTTAGGACTGTGTAACATGCAATTGGCTCATTCATCTCTGTTGCATGCCTGATTTAAGTGTCCTGATTTACAGTTGAGGTTTCGCAAAAAACACTGGAGGAATCGCTACAATAATATTTTTTTTTCCACCAGCTTAGTGTTGAAAGAAATCGAATTTCCTCTCAAGCTCTAATTGGTACCTTTTCTGACTTAAAATTTCGAAGAGGTGCTTTGCATGTCTCTTGTTTTTAATTTGAGGGCTAAGTTCTAATTAAGTCTCTGATGAAATCAGCTTCGGTTTCGCTGATCTCAACATATTGTTATTTTTTGTGGTTGTCTCTTATTACATTTGTGTTTACAACGATCCTAATGAATATTTCCAACAGCTACTTCTTTGGAGAATGGAACAAACTCGAGAGACATGGCTACTGCTCTAAAGAATGAAACAAACTCAAGTAGTCGTCATTGTCCAAGAGATGTGGAAGAAGGGTTAGATGATCATCAATTGGAGGAGGTTACTATACAAGACGGTATGGCTACTGCTGTGGAGAATGGAACAAACTCGAGAAACATGGCTACTGCTCTGGAGAATGAAACAAACTCGAGTAGTAGTCGTCGTCGTTCAAGAGGTGTGGAAGAAGGGCTAGAAGATCATCAATTAGATGTGCGAATTCCCTCCCATTGGAGGGTGACAAATGAGCAGGGTACTACAATTACTACAGCTCTACATGAGGCTCTAAAGAATGGGCACCAGGACGTGGCACGGTATTTATTAGGATTAAAACCCGAAATGGCAGCCTTTGATAATCTTGTTGGAGAGAGCCCACTGTTTTTGGCTGCAGAATCTCATTGCGAGCTATTTATGTCAGATATTTTATTATCAACACGTCCATATAGCACAAAAGGTCCTGATCGACTGAATGCGCTGCATGCTTCACGAGATTGTTGTGGTATGTTTCTAGTCTTTAATTAGTTCCTCTCAACATATATAACGCACAAAATGAATTATCCTTCCACTTTTTTCCTTGAATAATACAGTTACTATACTCCTACTCTAGAATCAATGAACCAGACCTTTGGTGGAATATATCCAATTATCCATTCTACTAGGTCCCCCACATCCACACACATCTATTAAGATTGGGTTTGAATAATCTTTGATTTGAGGAGTTAATTGGGAAATGACAAGAAAATTACGAAGTGAACCAATCTTATCCTACGAGCGAGGATCCAAATCAACACACACAATCACGCAAGTATGAGGATTTACGTAGTTTCCCGACCTAGCTTGGATACATCCACAATTTCATAGGGAAAATTAGCCACAAGGAATTAAGGACGGTAAAATAGTTTTCATTTAAGGGATGAACGCTGGCAAAATAGTTTTCAGTAGAGGTCCTTCAACTTTTTGAGTTTTTTAGCCATAAAGCCAAAACATGTTTAGACACTTTCATAGAGTTTTAGGGTGCACTTTCCTATTATAAGGTTTTAGTGGTTTAGGCACTTTCATAGGGTACCCTAGGGTTTTAGGCACTTTCATATATACAGTACCTTAGGATTTTAGGCACTTCATAGGATACCCTAGGGTTTTAGGCACTTTCATAGGCACATTTGTCCTAATATTTGATTGCAAAAGGTGCTTGGCTCGAGATTATTCTGGACAATTCTTAGTCATGCCTATGTGTATGCAGTTTGTGTGGAGAGCAGAGTGCCGAGTGTGATGAGATCGAAAAAGGAAAAAGGGTGAGCATGCAGCTCCTTCGGGGGCCAGCCGTGAGGTGAGAGGAGAGTAGATGTGAGGGGAAAATAAGAGATGTGGCGGTGAGTGAAAAACATTGTGTGAGCCATGGTCGATGGTGATTTTTCATCTCACATTGTAATCTCCTATTTTTCATATAGTGTAATCTCTCTCTCTCTCTCTCTCTCTCTCTCTCTCTCTCTCTCTCTCTCTCCTGTTGATGTACCCGAGTTTAGGGAACTACGTGTATTGTGTGTTTCTCTTGCATGCATGTTTATTTGTTTTGTGTTGTGCTTCCATTGCGGATGGGATTGAGTTTGGGGAAAAATCCCAACACATCTAGGAGGATTATACAAGTATGCTTCTCAACCAGTCATGTACAACTATATGTTTCGGTAAAATTGCTAGTGAAAGTGTACTTCAACTATTTTAACCATTCGCTTTGTGTATTCACATCCCGACGATGTTAGCCATGATGTTAGCCAACTATTCTCCTCTTCTTCTTTTAAACATTTGTATCATATCCGGTGGCGAATCCAAGATTTTGGAACATGGTGTCATATGTTCATAATCATAAATTCTCTTCTCTTATCAATTAAGAGTATTTTGTATCTTTTGATTTAAAGGGTGAGAATTTTATTAAAGTAAAAGAGAATATGGATTTTTAGGAAATAAATTCATGTTTTTTGGCCAATGATCTTCGAAATAGTTTTGGGTTTTAGTATCTAGCTAGCTGGACTGGATTAAGCAATGACCATTTCTTTTCTCAGTTCAATTATTTATCTTTTCTCCCTTTATAGCAAATAAATCCCTCCCATTTCTTATGCGTTTTCTCGCAGGTGAAATTGTTTCTTTACTAATAGAACAAAAACCGGACCTAATGAGACAATTAGATGACCGCGGAAAAGCAGCCATTCACCATGCAGTAGAAGCACATTGTTGGGATTTACTTTTTCGAATATTGAAGGCCGACGCTTCCATGGCCCTCTTTCCCGATGCTGAGGGTTACACCCCTCTCCTTAGAGCAGCGAGTGGAAGGAATTGGCTTTTTTGTAAGAGGATACTCAGGAGATGTCCAGAATCAATCGAGGCACGCAATCATCAAGGTCAAAACGCACTTCATCTTGGCAAAGTGAACATGTCCTGTATCGGGTTTAACTTCCAGAAGATGCCAGAAATGTGGGAGCTTCTTAATGTAGGTGATGATGAAGGAAACACGCCTTTGCATCTGGCAGTAATAGAAAATCATTATGAGAAGGCTTTGTTATTAACTTCTTCGGCTTCAATTGACTTGGGAGCTGTCAACAAACAAGGTCTTACAGCCTTAGACCTTTGCGAGTCAGATTGTGAGCATTTTACCACAAAGGTACAAGTTTTTCATTCAAAAAGTCTAGAGTCACCGCACCAAAGTGCGGTGCACGGCCACCGCACGTCGTGTGGGGCCCACTCCGGGCACTGCACGGATGATCCAAGCCGTTCAATATTTTTTTTTAAAAATCGAGCGGGCTTGGAAAAAATCAGCTCAATCCGATATGTGTAGGTGCTCAATCAAATCTTCCCATTTTTGAAAAATTAAAAAATTCAATCTTTCCATTTTTTTCGATTTTTCAAAAATGTAAAGATTGGATCGAGCACCTACACAGATCGGATTGAGCTGATTTTTTAAGAGATCCACTCAATTTTTTTTTAAATTATTAAACGACTCAGATTATCCGTGCGATGCCCGGAATAGGCCCCACATGGCGTGTCTGTAGCATTGTTGTTATTCCGTGACTTTTTAATATTTAGCAGCTGGCATGCTATTTAATTAGAGCATCGACTACGGAGATGCTAAAATTTTATAGGTTAAAGTATCCACGTAGGCAAAGTCAAGGTTCACTCAACCTTTTTTTTCAATCGGACGACTAAACCAGTTCATTAATATCCGTCATACGACATTCAAAGATAATCCAATTGTAGAGTAAAGCATACAACGGTAATTGATAACCAACTAAAACAGAGGTTCAAAACAACCGACGGTCCAAATCTGAGACGACTCCGTCAAACTCCAAAGCGTAATTGAATACTCTACCTTGTTAAGGATTAATTTAGTAAACAAACTCGGAGTTGGGGGAGCTGCTGTCTCGGAAAAAAGGGGGCCGTGCTCTGGTCTTGCTCCAATGATCGGAAACGTTCACTTCGTAGAGCTCGTCGAGTTGAACAAATACATAAAAAATCAGCTCCATCAGATATCACGAAGTGCCTAATCGAAACCTTTTTGTATTGAACACTCTACCTTGTTAAGGATTAATTTAGTAAACAAACTCGGAGTTGGGGGAGCTGCTCTCTCGGCCAAGGGGGCCGTGCTCTGGTCTTGCTCCAATGATCGGAAACGTTCACTTCGTAGAGCTCGTCGAGTTAAACAAGTATATTAAAAATTAGCTCCATCGGATATCATTAAGTGCCTAATCGAAACCTTTTTGTCTTGAAAAGAATGGATCCGAAACACTGGATCAAATCTACTAGAACCCATTATTGGCAAGTTATATGTATTCTGATCAGGCACTTAATGATATCCGATCAAACTGATTTTTTACATACTTGTTCAATTTGACGAGCTCTACAAAGTGAACGTTTTCGATCATCAGAATAAGACCGGAGTGGGGCCCCTCGGCCGGGACAGTACGCTGCTGTCCCTTGAGCTCCCCCCAGTCCAACAAACTCATAGGTGGTTTATATACTTTATATAGAAACTAAAACTAGCAATAACCCGTGCTAAGATTTTAACGAAAAAAGAATACAAAATAGACTTTCTCCTTTCCTTTTACGAACATTTTTTTATTAGATTCCACTCAAGATCCTTTGTACCTAATTTTTGGTGTACACATGTACCAAGTGATTTTTAGTCGCAGGATCATGAAGTGAGTGAGTTTCAGCTGTAGGATCATGAATCTCAATTGATCCTGCAGCTGAATCTCATTTGGTACATGAGTACGCCAAAATTTGGGTACAGAGGATCTCCAGTGATTGGATTCGTCCCCCTTTACTTACTGTTTATAAGGTGGTGTTCGGACAAATAAGCCAAAGTGGCTTATTTTTTATCCTTATTCAATTTTTTTTTGCATTTTGTGGCTTATTGTCAATTTTTTGGGGATTATTGCTTCCTTATGACGAGAGGAATCTAAAAAGTAAAAAATTTCGATCGAAATCCAATTTTTTTTGAATTTCGACGAAAATTGGAGGGAAAGCCACTTATTTCGTCTTTATTCAAAAAAATTTAGACTTTAAATTTTTTACTTTTTAGATTCCTCTCGTCATAAGGAAGCAATAATCCCTAAAAAATGACAATAAGCCACAAAATGCAAAAAAAAATTGAATAAGGACAAAAAAAATTTGGCGGAAAAGCCAAATGGATTATTTAGAAGAACAACCCCTAAATTGCAAAGTTAGATATGATTTGGTGAGCTATTAGTTACTTTTAGTACATTGTTCTTTTGAGGAGGGAAAATGATGTTGGAGAGAGGTCCAATTAATAAATGAGAAAAACTATTTCACGGAGTCTGGGAATAGTGGTTTACGGAGGTGAATCGCGTCCGTCCAAAGTATATATATTGGACAGTCCAGATTTTTCAACTTTTTGCGCGAAGAGTTAAACTCTTCCAACGAATATTATTATTATTTTTTTAAATCCGAACCGTCCAAAACTGAAATGGACAGCCAAAATCGCGCGGCTCCGAATATGCCAATCTCTTAACAAATATTCACCATACCAAATCAATTGGTATTGTTATATTCAAATTGATTGTAGTTTTATCGTGAATACTTTCCATAATCTTAAATTTGATTGGTCAATGCCCATAAATTTGTCAATATTTTCTTTAGCTGTGTGAAAACGCTTGTTTAGTTTATGTAGGATATTTAAGGAA
Organism: Rhododendron ferrugineum; assembly: GCA_025642025.1. NCBI lineage: Eukaryota > Viridiplantae > Streptophyta > Magnoliopsida > Ericales > Ericaceae > Rhododendron > Rhododendron ferrugineum. The sequence continues at coordinate 4,769 of JAOTQK010060260.1, read as the reverse complement.
TTCATATTATTAACTTGGTTGAGTAAAAATGTTAAGAACATATTGCAGATTACCATTTTGATGTTGGGTTTTTCCCACATTAAAAATGCAGTTTGAAAAAGAAAAAGAGATTTTAATGGAATTAGTTGGCTACAGAAGTAAATGTGTTTTTGAATTGAGTTGGTGGCCGGCTGTGCATTAAAGGAGCAACTGTGGCAATTGGGTTCTAGACTCTTCTTTGGTCAGTTGAAGAGTTTTTGTGTTAGCCACTCTCTTGTGTATATAAAATGGGCCTTGTGCCGTGAAGAGGAGAGTGGGGGAGAGAGACTGAGCAGAGAGGAGAGGAAGTCCGGGAGCCTCTTCGGGAGTCTCCCCCCACCGTGAGATTGTGTGTGTGAGAGAGAGAGAGAATAGATGAGAGGGAAAATAGAGATGTTAGGGGTGAGTGAAAAACATTGTGTGAGCCATGGTGTTGTTGTGCCCCAGGGGTCACTCACGCACACAACACACACTGATTTCAAAGGAAAAGTCCATTTATATATATACTTGCACAATATATACAAACTTGAAAAAATCTCTCCGGGAAGAGCCACAACCGGTTCCCCCTCTCAGGACCTCACCCTTTCAGACTCTCATCAGCTCACCCACACATCTCAACCTCTCAAATACATCAGTATTTATAGGAAGAAACCAGGGAAACACTCCAAGAGCATTAACTGCTCTTTGCACGCCTGAGGTATCAAAGGTCCAAATTTGGCAGCCTCAATGTCTCTTTTGGCAGCTTCAAATCCAGCTGCAATCTCAGCAGCCCATGCGTGAAATATCAGAAGATCTCCAATAGCTGCAAAGTCTATCAAATCCTTGACTTTGGCCAGCTATCACCATCACCCACATGGGTGAATTCCAACAATCACCCCTTCACGCATGTGGGGTGTCGTTGATTCCGTTCAGCCTCTCTATCAAGAGCGTATGTCACTCCAAGTCTAGCTTCCAGCACCCTCACACTGGAGTACCCATGCCCGACTGAATGTCTCCTTGCTTGACTAAATCTTCTGAGGCTAATCTCGCAGCACTGTCCGGCTGCAATACCGCCACTCTAGCAATTTTCGTGTATCAGAGCACCAACACAACTTCCCCCTACTCACACCAGAGGCTCCATTCGTTAGATGGTCTCACACATCACCTGAGAAGAGGCTGACTTTCGTCTCTGTTGACACACCGCATCCCCCGCCGAGTTACGCCGTATCTCCAAACCGAGATACATAACTCACGAATCTAGGACATCTTCATTCCTGCTAGATCTCTGTGGCTCATACCAGCTTCATCGCTGATATACCGCACCCCCTAACCAGAGTGCCCGCATCCAACACCGGATGCTCCCAATCCATCATCTACGAGAACAATGTCTGCATCCCTCAGAAACAGTGACTGCATTCGGCCTGCGCATGGCCGATCTCCAGCAGAACCCGACGGAGCTCAACCAGCTCAACATCCCCTCCTGTCTCTCCAGTATGCCTCCACATCTGAACTCGGATGACCCACTTGCCGTCAACCATTGTGAATTCCCATGAAAGAATGGTGGGGACTCGGCCTCCTTAAAACCACTCTCCTTCAACCCTTAGGTTGTTTTGTCAGAATTCACAATGTTTGCAAGTATTCCGCAACAGAGTCCATTTATATTGCGCTCATCCGCTGCTTGAGTGCCCGCATCACTCCTCCGGATGCCGATAACTGCGTCCGACAAACCATGAACGCCCATGCCCAGTCACAGAACACAAAACCGTGACTCCGTCTCTCCTCCTCATACGGCCGTATATCCAGGAGAGGTTCCAGTCACCAAATTTCACAAAGGAAGAGATCAAGTGAAGCTTCAACTCATATCCATCTCAATCCTCTGTCCGGAGCACCAACGAACAATCCCGCAAGCTGTTGCTTCTCATCATTACCAGCCGGTATCCCGCACACCTCCTGATTCGTTCTCAGGCACACACATCAATACGTCTCATGTCGCGACTCCTCGTACTCCCGTGCCTATTCCATGTGCGTCCGCAACTACTGCTTCTTCCGTTCATTGTCAATACACATCCATACTACTTGACCATGCCCGACATCAGCTCCATCTGTCGCTGCACTCCCACAAGCCTGTATAGATGGCCCCTCATCCGTTAGACCAGAAATCGCCATCCGATCAGCTCCTCTTGCAGCCCGAATCAAAAAACTGCATCTCCAGATGATAGGTCTTTCCGGATTGATCCAGACTACCTCTGTTCCTGTTGATCATCTCCGCAAACACCTCGGTTGCCCTGATCAACCTCCAATCACAAATCTGTCAATCCTCCTGGTGGGTAGCTTCCTTGCCGTCTGTCTGCGTGTGCTCTCCAACCATCAACTCCCTTATCCCTTTCAGCCCACTCCCGTTCCATTCCAGGCTTTTCTAGTAGCCCTCAATCTTCATCGGTAGCAGATTTTTTCTTCAATAAGCGCTTGTGTCATTACCAGACGAGCTCTCCAGCATCCCTAAACCGGGATACAATGCTCGAAAGAATGTATCCTTGCTTACTATGACAGATCACGACCCCCATGGTCGTCCGGAATAGATTACCTTGCTGCAACAAGCCTCCTCTCAACCTAATCAGCCTCCAAATCTCCAATTCCTGCTCCACTAAGCAATCACACCAGCTTAGGAGCCTCCACACGGAAAACGGAGTGCGGGGTTGAATTTGGAACTGTCCAAAACATGTCCAAGGGCTGAACTGCAACTTTCTGCAACTCTAGGGACTTGAACGTAAATCTGCAGAACTTCAGGGACCTCCAGTGCAATTTCAGCCGCGTATCAGAATAGTACTATTCACCAGTATAGCACTATTCACCCGTACGGCACTATTCCCAGATACGACACTATTCACCGTACGGTTGCACATACCCTCCAGAGGTGCCTGCCACACCAGATAACTTCTCATTTCGTCCTTTAATCATTCAGCAGCTTTCCTTCTCTTTCCTGCCGACACTCCAGATTAATCTAGAGGAGGAAAAAATACAGAGCACCCAGAGGCTCTGCTTCCGGCATCCCGTGTGTACACCTCGGTGGTCCGATCTCCGCACCATTCACGCCGTTGAACTTCTATCGACGAGAGCTTCTAGATTCGTGGGTAAGGAAAAAATTTTGTTGTTCTTTTTTTTTCGATTTCAAACCAGTGGGTTTGAACGCCATTTCTGGTGACCCTCTCGCTCCTCCTGAGCTCTGATACCAATTGTCGTGCCCCAGGGGTCACTCACGCACACAACACACCGATTTCAGAGGAAAAACTCCATTTATATATATACTCACAATATATACAAACTTGAAAAAACCTCTCCGGGGAGAGCCACAACCCGACTCCCCCTCTCAGGACCTCCCCCTCTCAGACTCTCATCAGCTCACCCACACATCTCACCTCTCAAATACATCAGTATTTATAGGAAGAAACCAGGGAAACACTCCAAGAGCATTAACTGCTCTTTGCACACCTGAGGTATCAAAGGTCCAAATTTGGCAGCCTCAAAGTCTCCTTTGGCAGCCTCAAATCCAGTTGCAATCTCAGCTGCCCATGCGTGATATATCCGAAGATCTCTAATAGCTGCAAAGTCTATCAAGTCCTTGACTTTGGACAGCTATCACCATCACCCACATGGGTGAATTCCAACAGGAGTTAGGAGCTCGAGAGGGTTTTTCATCTCACGTTGTAATCGTCTATTTTTCCATATCTCTCTCGTGGATGTACCCGAGTTTGGGGAACCGCGCATTTTGATTGTGTGTGTTCTCTCGCTGTGTGATTTGTTTTTGTTTGTTGTGCTTCCGTTGCGGGTGGGATTACCGGCATAATCCCAACATTTGAAAGTTACATTTCTATAGCCGTTGCAATCGTAGTACTTCTTCTAAGTTAAGTTTAGAGGAAAGTCCACTTTCACCCCCTGTGGTTATCGCCATGTGAAGATACCTCCCTCATGGTTCAAAACTGACCACATAACCTATCTATGGTTTTGAAAATGTGCGGATGGACCCCCTGCCGTCATGTTTTCCATCCATATTAACGGAGGTGTATCTCACACACCTCTAGAATGTAATCTGAGTCGTTCATAATGTATTAAATAAAGAATAGAGTATCTCTGTAAAAAAATCATCTCAATCAGGCATCAACAACCCAGTGATCTAATTTTTAGTAAATTCAAATTTGAAATTTTAATTTCATAACAAAATCGATTTGACCATGAGCTTTTTATTTTTTGATTGACTTGAATTTTGGCATAGACGTAGTACTCGTCAAAATTTATAATATCAACGGTTTGGATTCAATTTTTGGTATACGGGATGGTGTGGTTAGATTTAAAAAAGAAGAAGAATCAATGGACGTGATGGGGATATAGTGGTCTTTTAATGTTGTGTCCGTTAATATGGATGGAAAACATGACGACAGGGGGTCTCCGCACATTTTCAAAACCACAGGTAGGTTATGTGGTCAATTTTGAACCAAGAGAAGGGTATTCGCACATGACGATAATCACATGAGGTCAAAATGGACTTTCCTCTTAAGTTTATTATAGAAATTATATTCTTGGTTTTTGTTGGTGCCACGTATTGCATCCACATTTTTTCTCACGAAATGTCATCCTGAAATTCTACATAGATAGATTGGCCCTAACGAAACAATTTCTCGAATTATCGTTTGTTAGAAGAAAAACCGATATCAGGGTAGTTTTTTCACATTGAGTATAGCAGTAGAAGTACCGAACTCCCACAGAGCAAAACCCAA
>JAOTQK010060252.1:0-12148 GCA_025642025.1 Rhododendron ferrugineum | reverse complement strand
AAGGATTATGATGATGGATGAAACGGATTTTGATGACGAGTGAGAAACGATTATGGAATCATGTGTGATGTGGTAAAGCGATTGTGAACTCAATATTTGGTTTGTTATGGTTGATGTTAGAAGTTAATGGTTCGAGTTAGACATGTGAGTTGATGAGTATTGCACATAGGATTTCTTGAGTCATTTGGCCATAGCATGTTATTCTTTGATAGTCATACGTACCTTGGGCATATCCGTCGTGGTTCATTCACTTTAGATGCATAACTCATTACGTTTTCTTATAACTTGCGTATAGATTTCTCTAGTGGGCTAGTGTAGCTCAACCTATCATTTTCAGGTAAAAAGCAAGGATCTTGACGCGAAGTGCATGGAGTGCATGCTTGACCTCTCATCTTTGAAAGTTTCCATCCTTGAGAAGTGATTCTGTCATCATTTTTGTATAACCTTTTGAAATGATGTAATTGTAAATTCATTTGAACTTCTTTTAATTAACTTTAGATATCATGTAACCTCTAAATTTACCGTCTTTGATCAACTATGAGATTTGGGCAGTAGTGCCAATATTGAAACTCTTAAGCTTGGAGACTTGGTTTTGTAAGTGATCATTTGGGAATTTTTGGGTAATATATATATTATGCGGAGATTGTTTATTGAAACGGATTATTTATTTATATTGAAAATCGAGGGCGTGACATGTAAAGTTGGATTTTCAATATATATTATTTAATTAATGTTCAAATAAATTAATGATCTTTTGTTTCTGTTATTTCCTGAGTCAATTTACAGATTCGTTCGGATAGAAGATTATGATCAAGCAATCAACCGTGAACCACACTCTGCCCTAGTAGACGAGGAAGACTTGGAAACAGACAAATGAGAAAGACTTGGAAACAGACAAATGAGAAAGACTTGGAAACAGAAGACTTGGAAACAGAAGACTTGGAAACAGACAAATGAGAAAGACTTGGTAGGAGGACTTGGAAACATACAAATGAGAAAGACTTGGTAACAGACAAATGAGAAAGACTTGGAAAGATCGACTTGGAACAGACAAATGAGAAAGACTTAAAAGGACATCTGCACAATGGAAAGACAAAAGGAAATCATGTCTCACAATGACTTGATGGCCGAATAGCACATCCCTGTTGGTAAACATTCTGCTTCAAACACAATGATCGCCGTGTCCACCTTGAAGAAATTGCCTGTCATAATCCCATGTAGAAATTGCGTAAATGCCTTCCGTAGACTCCCTGGAATTCTATTGCAATTATTATTGACCGGAAAACTCGAAAAAGGTAAGTATTATAGACCTGGAATTTTATAGGGTCACTCGAAAAAATATTAATAAAATAATCAACAGTTTGGATCATTTACGTGGGATCCTGAAGTAGGCCCCACAATTAATTGGTACCCCGTCGATTCCCTCACCGTCGGTTGCCGTAGTGTTTCTCAGAAGAAGGGCAGGAAGCCTTAACAACATCCAAAGCTAGCTAGAGATGATAACCATCGGGGATAATTGTCCCGCAAACTCACCATCCTTACATCTAATAGAGAATGCTTAGCCACATAATGGGCATCCTGTTACAATCACATTTTACATGAGAAAATAACAAGAAGAGAATAAAGAGACAAGTTTGATACTGTCCAAGATAATCCATTCACAATCTACATAAGTCTTCAATTGGTTGAGAGGGTGAATAACTTGCAGTGCGTCCCCTTGTACTATGATCCAAGAATAGTTCAATTTTAAGGCTGTTTGCAGAGCACAACGAAAGCCCAAAGCTTTGATAATCCCGGGAGAGAAGGAATCTTTGAAATAAAGACTCCATAGCTCTAAAACAGTGGATTAGACCTGTAGATACAAGACTTTGCTCCGATTTAATTGGGCCCATATTAGTTGTTGGTGGAATTGGTTCCTTGTAATTATTGCTCTTTTGTTTCTGTTATTTTCTGAGTCAATTTACATCGATTGAGGTAGAAGATTGTTATCAAGCAATCGACCGTGAACCACACTCTGCCCTAGTAGACGAGGAAGACTTGGAAACAGACAAACGAGAAAGACTCGGAAAGACTTCTGCACATTGAAAAGACAAAAGGAAATCATGTCTCACAATTGATTGGCGTGTCCACCTTGAAGAAATTGCCTATCATAATCCCATGTAGAAATTGCGTAAATGCCTTTATAGACTCCCTGTGGGGATTCGACGGCTGCGATGGCTTACTACACTCTATAGTGACTTTGCTCACTATAGGGTTCCTGGAAGTGACCACACTAGTGTGGAAAAGCTGGAGTTAAGCGTCCCCCAAAATGTTCTTGTCTCTCGAACTTATGACAAAACGGTCAAGGCAAAAGACTTCTGCAAAAGAGCCAAGCATCATCGTGTTCTTCAAGGTTTTTTTTTTTTTTTTTAACTCGAAAAAGGTAAATATAATTGACCTGAAATTTTATAGGGTCACTCGAAGCAATGTTTATAAAATAATCAAACAGTTTCCCAAAGACTTGGAAAGACTTCGATCTGGCGCATTCCGAAGACAAAAGGAAATCTTTTGGGAAAATGACGGTCCAGGACGTGTTTTGATAATTAATACCCATCAAGGACAAGCTAAGAACATTTGTTAATGCTGAAAATGTCCTTGGCTGGTATTAATTATCAAACACGTCCTTGGCCGTCATTTTCCCAAATCTTTTTTGTAGCTTCTGATGAGGGTGATCAAGACTTCGCCCCCTTAGACTGGTTTTAGACTTTCATGAAGAAGGTTAACTCGAAAAAGGTAAATATAATTGACCTGAAATTTTATAGGGTCACTCGAAACAATGTTTATAAAATAATCAAACAGTTTCGCAAAGACTTGGAAAGACTTCGATCTGCCTCATTCCGAAGACAAAAGGAAATCTTTTTTGTAGCTTCTGATGAGGGTGATCAAGACTTCGCCCCCTTAGACGGGTTTTAGACTTTCATGAAGGAGGCAAATGAAGACATTGAATGCAAACAAAAATAGCACATAAAAAAAAAAAAAAAAAACTTTTTTCTTTGTGCTGTGTCTGAACTGAACTTTCTTTATTCGCCTCTTATTGCATTCTAGATTGCAAACCTACGAGTACAGGCAATGCTTTCATGCCACATACAATAGGTAATTATTGAGATTTCGTTCCCGTGGTAAGTGGTAACCTAACCTTACAGAGGGTTGACAGTTCACCTGAGTTAATCGAGAGGGCGTAAGCTGGCTCGGATACCTAAGCTATAAAAAAAAAAAAAGAAAGAGCAAGAACAAAAGCCCCATGAAGATCTTTCTTCTACACATTATTAATCTGTCAATGGTACAAGGTCTGGATTTGATCGCAAAAACCAAAAAACTCCAAAGCTGATAAAACCTACAAATCCTTAAGAGTTGCCAACTATCAACACTTCGCCAAGTCTTTGCTTTTTGGACTCTTGCCAAGTCTTTGCTTTTTGGAGTCTTAGGAATTAACATGCCCACAAGTAATTTGCAAGACTTCGCCAAGTCTTTGCTTTTTGGAGTCTTGCCTAGTCTTTGCTTTTTCTTTGCTTTTTAGAGTCTTGCCAAGTCTTTGCCTTTTGGAGTCTTAGGAATTAACATGGCCGCCAATAATTTGCAAGACTTCGCCAAGTCTTTGCTTTTTGGTGTCTTAGGAATTAACATGCCCACCAGTAATTGCAAAACTTCGCTTTTTGGAGTCTAGCCAAGTCTTTGCTTTTTGGAGTCTAGTCAAGTCTTTGCTACCCCATTAAGGTACAACACTGCAAATTTCTGCTACCCCACAGAAACTTAATCCAGACAGCCACAAATATAACACATATACTTCATAGCCGATTCTTTAAACCAACAAAACTCAATACCAGGAAAATAGCAGTAAGAAAATACCAAAAACTGAGCCTCGGAAATCATTTGTTACATATTGCAGGTAATTGAGAAATCAGGGGCAATGGGATTATACGAGTTCAGGGCATTGGACTATATTACCAAAAAGTAGAAGCTATTAGCTGATCTGAAAAATCAAACTTATAAATGACAGTAATACTTGGTCATAATACCAAGAATATTACAAACACTTACTGGTTATAGACTTAATTCCTTTGCTCCTTTCTTTTCTGCTTCTTGTGAATTTTCTTCCTTCTTCCAAAGGTCTCGACAAACCATCCGTGATACCTCCGGGTCAGAGTTGTAAAATCCTGACTTTTAAAATTCTAGTCACGTGATCCAAATAGGAACTCGACACTCGAATTTAATTCTAATAGTAAGTTAGGCTACGCGAAGTGTATCGTGATCCGAATGAATGTGTGAATTCTGATTTAATTTAGTAAATACTATGGGCAAATGGAGTTACATCTTATACACAGCACGAATTAGACATTGGAATCTTTCCTTTAAAACCGGACACCGCCACAATAATCCCCATACTTTTATTAGTCTATGTTGAATTTTTGACATTTTTCGGAGACCAAAATCTGAACGCGTACGGATTGAACTCGCGCTAGCAGAACACGTAATACGCTGTGTCAATAGGGGAAGGAAACAGGTGTAATTACTTTAAACTGTTTCACCATTTCATATATAAGACAAAAGGGATTTGATCGGGGAAGCAATATTAAATGACAATGATGCGAGAAATCCCTAAACTAGAATATGAGCAGGCCTTCAGCAGCTTAACACCCGCTTGGCCGGTCACGACTTCCAAGGTAGGTTTTGGGTCGTGACGAGTGGTCCCAATAACAAAGCAACTGAGAATATTATAACACCAGGAGAGGCTTAATATTGTTGGTCATACTTAAGTTGCGAACTAACCCGTGCTAAAAAGAAATCTCCCTTCACTGGCCTTGATTTGAAAAGCTGCTGGGATTATAATACTAGACCTTTGCTCAAACACTCATTAAGGTACAACGCTGAAAATTTCTGATACCCTACAGAAACTAAATTCGGACAGACACAAACAGAACACATATACTTCATAGCCGATTCTTTAAACCAACGAAACTCAATATCAGGAAAATATCAGTAAGACAATGCCAAAAACTGAGCCTCTGCCATCATTTGTTACATATTGCAGGTAAATTGAGCAATCAGGGGCAATGGGATTATACAACTCAATGGCATCCGAATATATTGCAAAAAGAAGCTATTGGCATCAGTGTTAAAGAAAACTTATGAATTACACAAGGCTTGAACATCATATCAAGAAAGCTAATAGCACACTTATTGAAAGGTATTACAGACACATGCTGGTTAATAGACTTAGTTCCTTCGCTCCGTTTTCTTCTGCTTCTTCTGCATTTTCTTCCTCCTTCCAAAGGTCTCAACAAACCATTTGTACTACCTCAGGGTCAAAGTGGTTCCAATAACCAACCCAACTATAAGCCCACTTCCATATCCCACGAATATGACGGACCATCCAGTAAATACCACTCGGAAACTCAGTTTCATCATCCTGAGAGCTGTGTCTTGGTGGCGGCGGTGGTGACCCCCTCGAAATTTTCACATGACGTTGACAGAGGGACACCACACAATTCTGAATTCCCATCATATGAACTATTTTCGAATGTACTGAATTGTTTCCCTCGAGGTACAGGACCTATGAGATGGTTATTCGAAACATCTACTGATACAAGGAATGTGAGTTGGATTAGTTGCTGAGGGATCTTTCCTGGGAGTATGTTTTGAGATGGGTCCAACGACTCTAGCTTTGTCAGACTTGCCAAGGATGATGGGATAGCTCCAATGAGATTGTTCTTGGAAATGATTATTTTCTTGGAAATGATTATTTCCAAGAACAAGAGCCTGAAGCGTTGTACAATTTGCCAATGATGGTGGTACTTGCCCCAACTGTTGTAAGTTGTTATGGCTGTGGCGTACAATACTTGCGCGATTTTCAACCGAACAATCTCCCTGAAAAAACATTGCGACTTATGCATTGTTTATTTCAGGGGGATTCTTTAGTTGAAAATCGACTCATCACAATCCTACTCAGCTCGGTATTACAGTTTGCTCAGACTAGAAATGCCCCATTATGCCGGAACCATGAGTTTCAGGATATACATCCCAACCGAGATTCCTAGGCATGAAAGGAGCCCCTATAGTCATCCTAATCTCCTTTGGGATAACTCTTAACACTCCAATTCCTACGAGATTCCTAATCCTAAGGGATCTAAGAGCTAAGGCTATTGGAACCAATCAGTGTAATCCTTATCAACACCCCACAATTCAATAATCCAATCCTACTGGGACTCTACCTTTACCTCTACCTTTGAAATGCCTATATAGACGAATCTTTCAATTGCGTGACATCATGAAATGCATTGCATGACATCACCCCGCGGTACCCACTCATATGCTCTATGGTCAAATCATGACGACACATGTCTTTCAATTGGGCAAGGTAAGAATCCATGAAGGAAGGCTCAGGTGGTCTGATGTCATTGTCCCCTCCACCAATCCCTCTTCATAGTCGAAAACGATAGTTGTTAACTTGATCAATAGGTGGAGGTGCAGGCGCAAGTGGCCCACCTATGCGCAGGCTCAGTAATCCCCTATAATATTCAATTAGTCGTTCAACAACTCCGTTTGCTGTGAGAACTCTCTCCCCTCTTAATGGTCCAAAAAAATGGATGTCCGATTGGTCAACATAGACACCTCTACAAGAACTCTCTCCCTTTTCTAATATTTGTTTGAAGGAAATCTTCCATCCATTCAGTTAAAAATTTCAATGACTCAGTATAAGTAGATGGTAATATGCAGAACAAACATATCGCATATAGGGTGTGCATTATCGGTTAAATGTAGCTCATATGGGGTATGAGCTTTAAGTACACGCTGGCACATACAGTTGGCATTTGGTTGCACATAGGTAGCACATATAGGATGTGTGTCTTTTAAAATGTGCTCGGAAAAAGATATATTTTGGCCAATTGTTTTAAAAGTAAGTGTATATCAGCAAAAAAACTCAACTGTGCGTGTGCAACTTTTTTGTGCGGGTTTCGAGTTTTCCTTGTAACACATAAAGGGATTGCACTAACACCATGACTAATTCTGGTCGTCAATTCTACGAAACTGAACCTACAATAACAACAGCATACACAAATAAAAACAAGGTTTCACAAATGGGTGAAGCAGTAAAAAAGAGAAGTAAACAGCTAAATCAGTTCAAGGTGGGGGGATGGGGGTACCAGTGAAAACAATGAGATGAGGGTTGACGGCAGCAATCATGCGGCGTAGAACGGCGGTGGTGTTGAGGTCGGAGCAACCCGCAACTTGTTGCGGCAACACGTCCTCACACGGAGTCGTCTTTCCGTCCCCGTGGTGCATGTCTGCTACCTGCAATATCCTGAACTCCCGCTTTTCGCTGAACCTCAGCGATTGTCCTTGTGCAGAAGCAAAGGAGAGAGAAACAAGAAGTACTACCACAAATGGCGCCACAACCTAATGCAAATTGGCCATGGGGGAATCAGAGGTCTGAGGAGTGGGAAGATGATTGAGGCAATTCCTTCCTCTTCTTCTTCTTATTGGACAGAATCAAGTGCAAATACTTATACACCTACCCAGATCTAATCATAAATGGGGTTGTACCGAGAAAGTAGAATCCTACAACGGTGACATTTATCGGCCTTAGCTTCTTATCGTCAATCAGATTTATTATCATGACGTAACCAACTAGCTTTACTGCATCTTTCAAAAAGGAAGTATATATCAGTACAATTTTCAAACATAGAACCAAAATCAACAACATCTGTACCAGCCGGGCACATTAGCAGCACAAAAAGCTCGCAGTTTCAGTAGGCATAAACTGTGTAATTCATGGGTTCTATCTTTATCCCCAAAGTAATTCAAACACAGGTTCAAGTGCATCAAATTGCATGCTCTACATCAAGTCCAACAAGCAATAAATGCTGATTTTACAATTGATGTAATTGCATTCTACACATCAAATTAGCTGTTTAACCGGAGAAATGGAAGTTTCAAGACCTTATCAAAAAACCACAGTACAAACATGCGCAATACGGATGGAAGTTTCAACCCCTAACAGTTTATACGCTCCAAGCCCTAACAGGTTCTATGTCCGCATTTGGTACTAAACCCATACACAAATGCTGTTATACACATGTATATACGTATGCATTTTTACAAATAATATAAGTATATATACATACAGTTACATAGCGAGAGAGAGAGACTTACAGTGTGTGAGAGAGAGAGAGAGAGGTCGATGGTGGGAGAATCGAAGTGGTGGTGGTCGGTGGAGGGCACCCGTGGGAGCACGAGTGGTGGTGGTCGGTGGTGGGAGACTCAGAGGGAGGGCAAGATCGCCGATCACAGAAATCTCGTAGATATCCTTTTTTTAAGTTGTACACGGAGAGTCCGTCCGCAAATTACCAAGTTTCCCCCTAACCAATAAAAACAAGCCAGCTCACCTTTTAGTGGGCCAACTAGCTTTATCTCTCCCACCAAACTGTGGTTACTTCTATTATTTTTGCTATTCGATTTTCTTTCCTTTGTTGGTTTCGGGTCAAATTTACATAGATTATTTATTAGTTCGTCAATACAAAAAGAATCGGAAATGTAAAAAATTATGATTAGAACTCAAATTTTGTTTGAATACAGCAAAAAAAAAATGATTTTTTTTTTTTTTTGTCTTTTCTCAGTGTGGCTCAAAGATGTTGAGTTTCGATCCTAATTATCTTTGAGCCGCACTGAGAATAAAAAAAAAAAGCCATTTTTTTGGCTTTATTCAAATAAAAAGTCATTCTGCTTCAATTTTTGCTATTGGATGCCCTAGTAATGGCCACATAATGGGCTACCTTGTTACAATCACGTTTTACATGAGAAAAAAGAACAAGAAGAGAATAAAGAGACAAGTTGGATATAATCCTCACTATGTGCATAAGTCTTCGATTGTTCTACAGAGCTGATAGATTTCTTTTTATTAAAAGATTAACACTTAAAATGGTTCTTCTGTGCTAATCAAGCAGCAAGGCTATCAACACAAGATTAAAACACCACATGATCAGGAACATGTGAAGACACAAATAGATGAACCCATCATGTATTAGTAGCCATCTTAGAGTTACCAACCTTGAATTAGAAAGCTAATTGCCTTTGATGTGCTTTATTTTACACTACAAAAACAGCTAGCAAACTTTTAACATATTGGAAACCATAGCCCATCTTGTGAAAAGGAAAATTGTGTTCCACATGGTCCTAATTAACAGTGTGATATTATACTAAGCCCCAGCATTGATATTTGTGTTAGATAGAGAGCCCATCTTGTTGCTTCGATGATGCGATTTGTATTTTTGACAGTTCTAAGCAGTGATTTTCAACTCCAGACTGGAACAATCTGCCATTTGGATGCAACAGAACAGCACCACTAATTATGCCTATTTACTTACTCAAGACAAGAAATTTACTGGGCCGTTTTGTTCGTTACATCTTTGACTGATTCTCACAGAATGTTTCATCTTGAGAGGAAGTTTGCTGAATTTGATTACTGATTTGGCCCAAAACAGCTAGAACTTCTCCATCTTATCAAAGTATGGTCAATAAAAACTTATCAAAAAAAAAGTTTGGTCAATGAAAAATTCTTAGTTCTAGCAAACTTAACATATTGGAAAGCAGCAATTACATTTGATTCTTATGACATGCAATAAGTATACTGCTATTGCGTACACAAGCTGTTGGCATCGCATGAAATCATAATTTATGGATCGCCCAGGCAATGTACGTGACATCACGTAAGCTTAATTAGGCATCAATATGGAAAAACATTTCATCGTAAACACTTGCTTCGTCTTTTATTTTTCTCAACTTCTCCCTTCCAAATAGGGCTGTCCACGGGTCGGGTTAGGGTCGGGTTGGACCCAACCCGACCCGACTCTTCTCGGATTACCAAAATGTCCACCCGAGCCCGACCGAAACTCTCGTCGGGCTCCGACCGAAATGCCCTTGGATTGAATTTGTCGGGTTTGGTCGGGTTGGGAACTGGCTGCAAACAAACAGATCGAAGAAGAGAGAGAGAGAGATGAGATGAGATTTGAACAGAAATCGTTCACTGATTACATACGAACCAGAAATTGTTCACTGATTACAGAATACAACTTGTCAATGGTTTCTTCTGATTCCTTGAAAACAAGATCACGACCCAAAGATTTTCCCATGGCTTCCTCGACAGATAATGCTTTCAACTCTGAAACCTTAGCATTCCAACAGAGAGAGGGAGAGAGAGAGAGAGAGATCGAGATGGACGGGAGAGAGAGAGGGAGACTTCTTTCAACCAGATCAAGATCGATCGATGAATCGATCGAGAGAGGAGAGACGTACAACGGTGGCCGGTGGGTCGATCGGCAGAAGGAGGAGTGGCGGTGGACTAGCGGAGGTGGCCCGTGGGGACTCTGGGGGCTGTGGGAGAGAGAGAAAATGAGGAGCGGAAGAGGACAAGACAAGAGGAGTAATACTCTGTGATAGATTTAGAGGTTTTTTTTTTCTTTTATACATGATTTCTCGGTCGGGTCGGGTCGGGTCACCCGATGAATTATACGGTGCACCCACACCCGACCGACATGTCACGAAATCCGACTAAACAGGCCCGAACCCGACCCGACAGAATAATTAGATCTGTCCGTTGCGTGTATTTTTGGGTCGAGTCGGGTGGTCGGTCGGGTCGGTTTCGTGGACAGCCCTACTTACAAAGACACTTTGGATGGTGATAAACGATGAGAAAAGAAAAAGAAATAAGAGTCCCATCACATGTTTGGATAAAAAGGAGAGGTGAGAAATGAAGAAAATGATGAACTATAATTGGTTGGTTTTCTCTCGCCATTTCTCACCAAAATGGTGAAATTTGGTCTTTCCGTTCTCACCCTTTCTCACCATCCGAAGGGGTAGGTCCCCTTAAACCCTTCATAATACCTCGTGGTCAGCCCACTAATGCTAGAGAAGCATGCCCAACAAATGCTAGAAAGGCCAATCAGGGCTATTCTGTGATTTTATCAAGCTCAAACAAAGGAATACAACAGGCCTAAGCCAAAAACAAAGTGTAAATCACCACCTATCTACACAATTCTTTACAAACACAGAAAACAAAAAAGCTAGTGGTACCGACGGGGAGTGTACATATAGTGTACCGACGGCATGTGGGGCCCATTTTTGGGTCTCACACTGATAATCCAAACGGTTCATTAATTTTAAAATAATTTTTCAAGTATTTCTGCAAAAAAAAGTAGCTTAATTGGATATGTTTAGGATCCTAAACCCTGAACGAAAATTTTAAAGATTTGATCAACCCTTTATGCATCCAATCGAGCTGATTTTTTTGCAACCAAATGTAAACCGGGAAAATATCAGTAACACATTAATGCCAACAACCGAGCCTTTGCCATCATTCATTAAAAATTGCATGTAACGAGCATTATGCGATTATTCAACTTCAGGGCATTGGAATTATCCCTTCTTGCCTTCCTAAAAGTGGCTTGGCATGTTTTGAAGGATGGACGAAGCCATTTTGTTGAAGGACCCAAATATCCTTGTGTGCATGCAGTGAGTTTGCATAGTGGTTGGGTAGTGTTGCTGAGGTTGTTTTGGTAGTTTTGCAGCTTCTGATTGGTGTTTGGGGCGTGCAGACCTTGGTTTTTTTTTTTTTTTTTTTTTTTGTTTAACCGGTTTTTGGACTTTCAATGTTTTCCTTCCATGTCCTTTTTTTCTTGCTTCAGTTTACTGTTTGGGTTTTGGTGTGGGGGTGCTTTGGTAAAGTCATGCGTGGATTTTGTTCGCCTTCCCCAAACAGAATCTGTTTGGTCAGGAGAGTAATGAATGAATCTACAGAAATCTGAATATTAATCCTCTGCGGATTCGATGAGGTGTGCTATATATTTCTCACTCTGTTTTTTACTCTATTTCTCACTCTCTTCTAAGATTGTGCAGAAATCATGGGGGAAATATGAGTATTTACTAAAAAATTGGAAAAACTCACATGAGAAGGAGCAGGTTCAACGGCGGCAACAGTGGAGGCTGGACAGGCGCCGGCTTCGTGGGCGTCGTTTGGGGTTGGGTTTCTCCGCCATAGCCGAACCGAAGGCTCCATTTTAGCACAGATCCATTAAGTGACGGAAATGGCTGCATCTCCTCTACTGTGATTGGAGAA
>JAOTQK010060247.1:0-12148 GCA_025642025.1 Rhododendron ferrugineum | reverse complement strand
AATTAGTTTTAATATAAGTTTTATTTTAATTTATCTTCATAATTTTAAGTACTTTAAATATTTTTTGAAAATGATAGTTTAATTCAAAGCAAACCGTGGTTTAAAACCGAAATCAATCCGTATTTTAATGGTTTGGATTGGTTTGGTTCTATGTCTTTTATGGGTTAGGTTGGTTCTTCAAATTCATAATCCGTAAATATTAGTTTGATTTTTGATTTACCATAAAATCGAACCAATTCAAACTATGCTCACCCCTAATAATGATCATTTTACAAAGAACAATAGTTAAATAGGCATGGGTCCGAACCTACAAGCAGATTCAGAATCAATAAGCCAGCAGCAATAATAGAGTCCGAACAGTGGCAGACTGGTCCACACAAAATAGGCATGGGTCTAGACTGCAATAGCAGCAGAAGCAGTGAAGCACCACCAAAAGGTGATCTGGTGTGGATTGGTTCCATTATTGGAATGTCATCCCCAACTGGAAAACAAAACTACTCCTAAATTTGGCTGCCTCATCTCTTTTACCTCCAAGATGTACAGTACTACTACTAGTTGCACGAGAACCAGGAGCAAGAACCATCACCAGTCACCACCAAAGCCCACCAGTGAGGAGTAGCAGACAATGAAAATCCGACATGATAGAGACCTATCTGCGCAGCGCAATAACCAAAATCAATAGCATCTTTACAGCTAGCCAAAAGGATAAAGCTCCAATATCTAGGAACATTATTGCCTTACCAGACAAAAGAAATTATTATCCACTGAGGCTCCGTTCAAGAACGGATTTTAAGTACTTATATTTTAAGAACAATTTCAAGCTTAAAAATAATAAATTTAATGAAATCTAAAAATATGTAATATAGATCTTGTTTGAAAGATTTTAATAAGATCTTTTATACGGTGTAAAAAAAATTAAAAAATTATTTTTCATTTACATTATTTTTTAGTATGAAAATGTGAAATAAGTAATTACTTTTTAAGAAGGTGTTCTGGAACGGGCTCTAATTATTGTTTTCTTTTTAGTTTGTGCATGATTGTAAGTAGGGAGTATATATTACTCCCTCTGTCCCACATTGTTGTGCATGTTTTATTTTTGGCACGTCACGAAAAATTATCTATATCTCACAATCTATAATGTTTTTACGATTTTGAAAACTTTATTTAATAAAATTAACTGAGATCTAACAAATAAGATCATATATTGTGAGATATAGACAATTTTTTGAGACGTTCAAAAAATGAAACAAGAACAAAGTGGGACGAATGGAGTACTATCAAGAACATTTTCCCTTTGAAAAACAATTTTTAGTTCATTGCATGCACGTTTTTTTTTTTTTTTTGCTAACAAAAAGGATTCATTGCATGCAAGTTACTCGACTTGTGCGTTTGTGCGCTATTTCAAATTTAAGTGGAGTTTTAGTTATAAATAAATCACTACTTTTTATTTTTAAAAATAAACAGTTGTGAAAATTTACGCAGTACCTAAGAGCATCATCTCCTACCAAGCTTTGTATCTATTTTGGAGACTAAATGTCCATTTTGAGGAAATTTTTTGTAATTTACACAATATTTTTTGTACTTTATGGTGGAATTAATATTGGATGAAATTATCATTCTTTAATATATTAGTGGAGGTACTCACTATTTCATGAGTGATATTTTTCTTACCAACAAGATCATCCTAATTATATTAATATGAAAGAAACGTACAACTAAAACAACCAAACAATCTACAACAAAAGAAAAGAAAACAAAATACAATGAAAAGCCACGTGAAAAAAAGTGTTTGATGAGTGGATTGGAGATGATGAGACAAATATCTGCACAAAAAAAAAATTAGAATAATTTTGTTGAAACACTATCATGAATTTATAGAATATAGTTAAAATTTCTAAAAATAATATTACAATTTTATAAAATTGTGTGGAAACTTTTCCCACGAGACCCCCACATGGATCTATCCCTGGTTTCACCTCCACCTGCTCACGGCCCCACATACCCCATTGAATCACCATTATATTAATTCTAATAGCTATACTCCTATCTTTCAGTGAGAGAGCAAAACCCATGGGATCGGATCCTGTCAATTTGCTCACCGACCGGTTCGATTAATTTGATGCATCAAAGTCGTTCAAAAGTGTTTTGAATGAAGTGTTTTGGACAGTCCGGAAATACCAAATGGACCGAACTAGTCGGTAACCAAATGAACGGGATCCGGTCCCGAAACCCACAAGGTAAAAGAACAATTTTGCTATGTAAAAAAAAGGAGAAAGTGAGTTATTTCGGTGAGCAGTGCCGGCTCTGAGTTTTTTGGGGCCAGATGCGAACTTTATATTTGAGGCCCATTATATAATACACACAAAAAAAAAGACTAGAAGAATTAAAAACAATGATAACACAAAACTCAATAATCATTATATACTTTAATACAAAATATATTACTTAAACATCACCCTTCTCGCATTTTTTTGCAGCAAAATTAGGCCCTCAAGTTTAATGAATATTATAGAAGTATACCTATACCTAATGGTACAAAATATATAGGGGCCACAAAATTCGTGAAAATTTGGGGGCCAGATGCGGCCGCATCACTGGCGTATGTCCAAAGCCGGCTCTGTCAGTGAGTTAAAGATGGCAGTTGAGAGAGAAAAAAGAGGGTAGAGAGGAGAGTGAGACGTGGTCCCCTAATGATATGTATGTGTGTGAGAGGAGTCCAGATCCCCTGTCCGAGCCCAATTCGGACAGGGGTCTGTCCCACCCTTCGGAGTTGTTGATCTCGCAAATCAACGGCTAAGATGTGCTGAATATTTTTTGCTCCAAAACGACTTCGTTTTGGCTCGGCACATCTTAGCCGTTAATTTGCGAGATCAACGGCTCCGAAGGGTGGGACAGGTCCCTGTCCGGATTGGGCTCGGACAGGGGATCCTCGGTGGTGTGAGAGTAGGGGTGTAAACGAGCCGAGTTCGAGCCTCGAGCTCGGCTCGTTTACTTAACGAGCCCAAAACTCGAGCTCGAGCTCGGCTCGAGCCTTAACGAGCCGAGCCCTTAACGAGCCGAGCTTAGTCATTTACTAAACGAGCCTTCTTTAACGAGCCGAGCCTCCCTTAACGAGCCGAGCTTTTGTCGAACGAGCCGAGTGAATAACGAGCCGAGCTTTTGTCGAACGAGCCGAGTTTCACTCGACTCGTTAACTAAACGAGCCGAATAGTCGAGTTCGAGCTCGGCTTGTTTACTAAACGAGCCGAGTCGAGCCGAGCCTTAACGAGCCGAGCTCGCGAGTAGCTCGGCTCACTTACAGCCCTATGTGAGAGTGATGGGTGTTTGGAAGCCTATTTTTTGGCTTTTCATTTTTAAACTTTTTGGCTTTTTGGCTTTTTAAATTATGGTCAGAATATATTTTGAATCCGGTAGAGTACTGAGATGATATGTGCAGAATGTGCTTTGCAACATGATTAGTATTTGGGAGATATGCGCAAAATGTATTCTATAGGTCTTGGTGGTTGAGGCAATGCGTCTTGGTGGTTGAGGTGTGATCAATCCAACTTCCTGTTCTTGGTGGTTGAGGCGTGATCAATCAAACTCCCTGTTGGTTGGCATTGTAAGGTGTATTATTTTTCTCTTTCTTTCTGGTTGAACGAGTATAAGTATTGTCTATTTAATTACATTGTTCGAGCCCCCTCGATGTATCCCTTCGAGTTGTTATAAAAAGTTTCGTTTGCCTAGAAAAAAATATTATTGCTGTACCAGACAAAAGAAGACCTATAGGTCTTTTTGCTAACCAAAATGAAAAAATAGAAAATGAGAAGTCAAAAAGCTCCTCCTATCCTCTTTCTCACTTCTCTTCTCCTTTCTTCAAATCTGAAAAATCATTCTCGTGGAATGAGTTCTCTCATTCCTGCCTCCAGGACAAACAGCCAAAATACAAAAAGGAGAAACGGAATGGGATAATGAGGCGGCCAAACAGGCACAAATAATTTGAATGTTTTGTTTGAGAAATAAATAAAAGTAGTGTATATGGCTGTGTGAATTCTTTCTTGGTTCCCAACAGTTGGCTGTCCACGGTCCGGATCGGATCGGATTCATATGAATCCAATCCTAATTCGTATCTCACGGTTTTTAGAAAATGCAATGCAATCCTAATCCAAAAGTCTCACGGTTCAGTCCCGGTTTTATCCACAGATTTCCTTCTAAAAAAATAAAATGACGCTACTGCCATGATCATATTCAAAATAAAAATGCAAACCCTAATTTTCATAAACATTATCCAAATTATAAAGGTATTAAGGTAATAAACATGATAAAGGCAGCAAAACATCAACCAAATAAAACTAAGCATGGTAAAAAATACACAAATTCTGGTCAAGTATGATTTACTTATTACATCCCATAAAACCAAACAAAAAATAGCAAATTAGTTTCTCAAAACAAACAAGCAAATTAGTAAAATTATAATTATTTATATATATTACACACACATATCTATATTTTTTATTTTTTTAAATATCTCATGGTCCGGTTCGGTTAATCCACAGTTTTGAAATGAAAATCCAATCCTAATCAATATCTCACGGTTTTTTAATTTTCAAATCAGTGTCCGGACCATTAATCCACGGACAAAATTCAAAATGCACGATTCGGATCGATCCGGACCGATTTCACGGTTCTCAATTTTTCTTGAACAGCCCTAGACATACCCTTTGGGGAACAAACGGCTGTTGAATGGTAACCCTTACAACTGACATGTTTCTTTTTCACTTGTATAGTACTCCCTCCGTTCCATATTGAGAGTCCACCACGAAAAGTCGTGTCATTTTTCAAATAAAAAAATCAACTACTTCGGTGTATAATTTTTTGAATTTTTTCGCACCAAATTAAAGTACTAATCGAGATCTTTAATACGGTGCGAAAAATTTTGAAAAACTATGCACGAAAGTAGTTTATTTTTTGATTTGAAAAATGGTAAGAGAGAGAGAGTGAGATTCTCAATATGGAACGGAGGGAGTAGTACAGATAGTTATTCAACACTTGAGCTGACACATCTCTTAAATTAAATGCCCGTTTCTTTCCTCCTCTTCTCTCTCTACCTCTTCCATCAGTTAGGTTCCCCGCACTGGTTCCCCGGGGGTGGGGCTGCCGCTGCTCCGCCCCGTTGATATCCATCTCAATCAGATCCACCCTCCACCGCCTCTGTCGCCTCCTTCCCGCCACCTCGTCCGCTCCCCCCTCCATTGCCTCTAACGGTCAGATGAAGTTAGAGTGATTTGGCTCCCTCTAGCAACTAAAGTCTCCAGATTTCATTATTACAAGTTATTACACTAATAATAACCATAATACTTAAGAGTTAATAGTCATTTGTTCTATTCTAACCCAATTTAAAAATCATTCGTTTTATTTTAACTGGATAAAAAACTAGGTGTACCTTTAACTTTTGAGATGAAGAATTAAGTTTTTCTCTGAAAGATTTTTTTTATTAAATTTGAACCATTAATTATAGAGACGAACGGTCCAGATCATGCAGCACGTCCCCAATTCAAGAAACTCCACGATTGTTCTTCAAGCAATGTGTACATTTGTTTCTCATGGGAAGTAGAAAAGGGAAAAGCCATATCGCAAACACTTAAAGGTATGATTAAAACCATAACCAAGAACATGTATTAGTCATGACCGTAAGGACCAGTTGATTTTATATGAAGGTGACAGACTCACAGGTCTTGAAGGTGAAGGGGAAATTTATCGATCACATGTTTTACCATTTTGTTCGGGTAATTATACATGGGACCACACGGAAAAGATAAAAAGCAGGGGTAAAAGTGGAAAATATTTTTGTGAGAGTATGAGTCCGACATGTATATGAGAGATAGTGTTTGAATTATTATGTTTCTAAACTTTTGATTTATCAATATTGTTCATAAAAAAACATGAAATATAGCATTTGTTGAGTAGATTTTGGAGATGATCAGATAAATATCCGTACAAAGAAAATTTAGAATTTTTTTTGAGCACCACCATTAATTTATTGAACATAATTAAAATTTCTAAAAGTAATGTTATTTTTTTGGTCCAAAAAAATTTCTTTTGAGTGGGAACCCCACATGGATCCAATTCTAGATTCATCCCTGTTTTCGCTTCCACTAGCGTTCTACAATGTTTGGAAGTGGAATATGTGATCACTTAATAACATTTGGGACATCTCAACTCATTGCCAATTGATTTTGAGATGGATATAAAGTTTCTCTATGGTATCAGAGCGGGACCCATTCCACTCCACATTTAAAAAAAAAAATCACAATCCACATCCCACGATGACAGACCAGCAAAAAGGTTGTACGATGATAGGACTCAAAAACTGGCCACATGTGACAGACATCAAACACGGGTGGACGTGAGGGGAGATGTTAAAAAATAGAGTCCCACATTGTTTGAGAGTGAAATGAGTGATCACTTAATAACATTTGGAACCTCTCCACGTATTGCCAATTGATTT
Source organism: Rhododendron ferrugineum (assembly GCA_025642025.1). Classification (NCBI taxonomy): domain Eukaryota; kingdom Viridiplantae; phylum Streptophyta; class Magnoliopsida; order Ericales; family Ericaceae; genus Rhododendron; species Rhododendron ferrugineum. The sequence goes on along the minus strand of JAOTQK010060247.1, from coordinate 5,661 downwards.
TGAGATGGATATAAAGTTTCTACACTTACGACCCCACTTTTGATCACCACTATATTAGTAATACTTTAATAGCTCTCTTGAACTTCTATATATATCTTCCATTGAGGGAGCTATCTTTTCATTGACAGAGCAAAAGATATACAATATATGAATCTTATTTGATAGATTTTAATTTGTTCTATAATACAATATTGTCGAAATCATAAAAACATTATCGATTGAAAAATATAAATAATAGACACAAAAAAGACAAAAAGAATAATGGACAAAGAAAATAGGGTAGAGGGAGTAGATTGTTAACCGTAAACTTATCTTAAAATACTAAAAGCTTAGTTATTAGAGTGGCTTAAGCTAATACCATTCGTTTTTTATTCCCAAACCATGACTTAAGTGATGGGCCCGAGTATATATGAGGGGTATTACTAATACCCCTTCATAGTCCCCATCCAAACGACCCCTAATAGTAATACTTAATAGCTCTCTTGGACTTCTATATATATCTTCCATTGAGGGAGCTATCTTTTCATTGAGAGAGCAAAACCCATGAGGTAAATTAAAGAAACTCCGTGATTGTTCTTCCAGCAACGGCGCCCATGAGCACCTCCATTGCTATGGCGGCTCCGGCCGTCGTACTGGGTGGGCTTTTGTTATGGTTGATCAATTGGTATTTTCATGAACAAAAGAGTGGAGGGTCTGCAGTTCAAAAAAAGAGTAGAGTGTCTTCACTCCCTCCAGTACCTGGTACTGCATTTATCTTGTCTGAGTAACGCCCACATATATAGATATTTACAGAGATTATGTTACATTCCAAAGCACGGGCACCTGCTAGTAATATATATCTCCTCAATGACGTTTTCCCATTGAAAAATAATTTAGTGCATTGCATGCACGTTACTCTGTTTGTTGTGCATTTGTGCGTCATTTCAAATTTAAGCGGAGTTTACATTAATCACTACTTATAATTTTTTTTAAAACGGTTGCTTTTCGCAGTACCTAAGAGCATCAAATCTATTTTGGAAACAAAATGTCCATATCGAGAAGAGATTTTGTAATTTACTTCATCTTTTTATCAACTTTTTGTACTATACGCTGGAATCTTAGATGGACTCATTATTCTTTTTAGAATTTTGGTCACCAAATTTACTTTTGTGTCTCCAAATTACAAAATATCCCCTTGGTCTCCAAAATAAAGATATAAAGCTCGGTGCTCTAAGTAATGGGCAAATGGTGAATTTCCTCGATCGGCTGGTGCATGTTGGCACAATTCATTGACTTCAACTAAAATAATAATATTCAAATGAATTGGCAATATCATTTTACTTTCAACATAAAGTTCAACACATATGTTTACAAAGACTTCAATATTTTAAAAAGAAATCACAAGATTACATAAATATCTCGAGGAAAAAATTAGCCTTCACAAAAATTTAGTAATGTTGAGTGGGTGAATACAATCAATTACGGATCTACTTGGGTCGGGACTGGGTCACAGTCAGTGCCGGCTCAAAGATATTTGGGGCCTGAAACGTAAGTTCTAATATGAGACCATCTATCTCCGCTTACGATTCTTTGCATGAAACATTGTAAAGACTTGAGGAAGAGTTAAGGGGTAGAGATTTGAACCCAACTCCTTAAACATCCAAAAAACCTAAGCTACCACACCACCAAGAACATGTTTACTTTCGTTTCAAAAAGAACATGTTTACTTGAAGGCAATTGCAACTCCTTATTATTTAAATTATTAAATAAAATTTAAAAAAAACTGCATTTTCGTAAACAGCAAATCAAATCTTTTCCATAAATAAAAGAACTTTTCAATATATAGTAAAAGTGTGAGAAAAAAAAAGTTTGTTGGATCGTTTTGACGAAAAAATGCATTATTTTTAAGTATTCATTTTGTGCTGCGGGTAGTAATGATTTGTCATTAACTATATGGATAAAACTACTTGTTGTGTGTGGGTGCAGAGGTACCAGGGTTACCAGTGATTGGTAATGCGCTGCAACTGAGGGAGGGGAAACCCCACATGACCTTTGCTAAGTTGGCCAAAAAATATGGTCCTATCTTTTCTATCAGAGTTGGATCCAAACCAATTATTATCGTCAACAGCGAGGACATTGCCAAGGAGGTATATATTCTCTCTCGATCGACTTCACAAATTTAGTTTAGTATGAATAATTTTACAAAAGCCAATAAATTGTAGTGCGCAATTTTTAGGCGAAAACGGGGCCTTCTTTTTATCAAGGCAAAAAAAGCCAATCTTTCCGGTCTTGCTGTGACGTGTTTTGCAATTGCTTCAGTTTTAACAGTCATTAGTTTTCTACTCCTACTTAATTAATATGGTCCCTCTTGGTTTTTGTAAAGGCCATGGTGACAAGATTCTCATCGATCACAAGAAAAAACCTATCAAAGAATTTATCAAGGGCTGCTTTCGATCGAAAAATGGTTGCACTGTGTGATTATGGGGACTTCCACAAAACAGCGAAGCGACATCTAACCCATAATGTTGTGGGACCTAATGCTCAGGTTGGTTCGGTGTTGCATAATTTTCCTCTGCGAAACCTAGTTTGGTGAATTGGTTGTCTCATTCTCCCTGGAGGCCGGAGTTCGAGCCCCCACAAAGGTGGATTTGAAGTTCAGGGCTATAAACAGTCTCTGAACTCTCTGTTGACTACTAACACCCCACTAAGTTTCGCTAATGTATACAATATTGGCTTAACTTTTCTTTTCTTTTTTTCTCTTCTCAATTTTCAGAAGCAACATCGGGTTCACAGAGATACCTTGATAGATGATGTTGCAAAAGACTTCCATACTCATGTGAAGAACCATGGTCTACAACCTGTAAACTTCAGAGACATCTATTCATCTGATATCTTTGGGTTAGCGTTGAAAGAGGTGAGTTTTATTTGTATTTTTTAGCTGTCATTACCTAACCTTTTGTAACAAATGACGGGCCTAGGACAAGTGGAAATTAGGGTGTATAATTAGATTGTTAACCGTCAACTCATCTATTCATCAGAGCTCTTTGGGCTAGAGATGAAAGAGGTGAGTTTCATTTCTATTTTTCAGCTGTCATTACCTAACCTTTTGTAACAAATGTAAACGGGCCTAGGACAACTGGAAATTGGGGTGTGTTATTATTCCTTCCGTCCTATTTTCATTGTCCATTATTATTTTTGTTTCTTTTGTGTCTATAGCCTATAACTTTCAATGTGGATCTCGAAAAATATACAATATGGATCTTATTTGATAGATTTTAATTTGTTTTATAATACAAAGTTGTCGAAATCATAAAAACATTATCGATCGAAATATATAAACAATAGACACAAAAGAAACAAAAAGAATAATGGATAATGAAAATAAGACAGAGGGAGTAGATTGTTAACCGTCAACTTATCAAAAATACTAAAAGCTTTAAGTTGTTAGAGAAAATGACAAATTTATTATTTAACGTGTAGATTTTAATCATTAGGTAGGAGGTGATGAGGTTCGAACACAGCATCCATTGCCTACTAGCTCTGATATCATATTAAATTATAATCACCAACTCATATATCTTTTTTTTTTTTTTTGGTACATCGGAAATTTCAACTCATATATCTAAAAGGTTAAGTTGTTAGAGGGGGGGCAAAGTTAATATTATATTTATATTATCAACATGGGATTTGCAGGCTATAGGGAGGGATGTAGAGTATATTGATGTGGAGGAGCTGGGCCTGGGAAGATTATCAAGACCTGAGATATTACAGATTTTATTGACAGACCCAGTAGAAATTGCGCTCCAGTACGTAGATTTGGGAGACTACTTCCCTTACCTAAAATGGATTCCGCAGAGGAATTTTGAAAGGAAAGTCGAGAAAATGTATTCCCGTAGGCTAGCAGTGATGAATGCTCTCATTAAGGAGCAGACCAAACGAGCTGCTTCTGGCGAGGTACGTACGTACGTACCCTTCATGTTGTTACGATTACTTTGAATTGTACATGTTCTCTATGATTTTGACTCCCTCGGAGCTAGACCATTGGATTCAAGGTTTTAAATAGCGGTAGCGATTAACAGAAAATCCTATCAAGGCGAGATTAACAATATTTGAACATCTCCGGCCAACACCGTCCTTGACCGTGTTAAGGGGCTCGTTTGGTTAACTTGGTTATTTAGTTGATTTGCATGGTGTGGTGGCTTAACTGTTTTGTTGACTTGCATTGATTTGAGCCAGGAGATGAACAACTGTTATCTCAAGTATCTGTTAGCCGAAGGGAAAACACTAACAGAGAAAGAAATTACTAGTTTGGTTTGGGAAGTGATTATTGAATCGTCAGACACTACTATGATCACCACAGAATGGGCCCTGTTTGAACTTGCAAAGAATCAAAAGATACAGGTTGATGGTGTTCGAGCCAGCTTACGCGCATGATTTTTTTTTCCCCGTAATTCTTGCGCGATTCTTCTGATCTTCGTTCGAATGAATAAACAGGAAAGTCTTTACGAAGAAATTCAAAGCATTTGCGGGTCCGATAAGGTTACCGAGGATAATCTGTGTCAGCTTCCATTCTTAGATGCTGTTTTCCATGAAACTCTGAGAAAATACCCTGCTCTTCCAATGGTTCCTCTGCGATATGTAAATGAAGATATAGAATTAGGAGGCTACTATATTCCTGCTGGAAGTGAGGTTGGTTATTCTTTATTTTTCATGAAGCCCATTCATTATTTTGGGTCCTCTAAAATAATTAATTCTTTATTTTTAATAATTAAAATTCTTAAATTTTGTTGTACTCCTAGATTGCTATCAACCTTTACGGGTGTAACATGAATGAGAAGCAGTGGGAGAAACCCGAAGAATGGAACCCGGAGAGATTTCTCGACGGCAAGAAGGAATACGCACCCAATGATCTGTACAAGACAATGGCGTTTGGAGCTGGAAAGAGGCTTTGTGCGGGTTCTCTCCAAGGGGTAGTGGTCGGTAGCACTACAATTGGGAGATTGGTGCAAGAGTTCGTGTGGAGGCTCGAAGATGGGGAGGAAAAAGATATGGATATTGTTGGAATCGCCACTCAGAAACTTCGTCCGATGCATGCAGTTATACGGCCGAGAAATTTATGATCGAGATTGGCGGGAAAAAATTCGTGTTCGGCTGGCGTTGGCGTTGGATGGACGGCAAATTAGGATGCGTTCTTGTTATCTTAATTTGGAACTTAAAGTTTAGTCATTCTCCTAAACTTATTTAGAGAATGCATAATCTAAACTTATTTGTAAATAAGATCCAAAATAAGTTAAGATTCTAAAATAAGATCACAAAAATGCACCCTTAATAAGTATTTGGTGTGTACGGATACAGTATTTGTTTATGCAACTTTTGCCGACTAATGCTTTTAATTTCTGTAATTTTGATTTTATTCCTCGCGCATGTAATAGGGGTGGCTCATTTGATAGCCAATTATTATGCCCTATATCTTGATTCTCCACTTGTGATGGGGATTTCCCCCTCTGGACTCAGTTGAAGGCTTCTATGATATGTCTTCCGATGCATAATGAATAAAGCCTACTGTTTGACAAATAAATCCCAAAATATTAGATGGTGAAAAGCCCAGATTCTCTCTCTCTCTCTCTCTCTCTCTCTCTCTCTCTCTCTCTCTCTCTCTCTCTCTCTCTCTCTCTCTCTCTC
>JAOTQK010060190.1:0-12158 GCA_025642025.1 Rhododendron ferrugineum | reverse complement strand
AGAGAGAGAGAGAGAGAGAGAGAGAGAGAGAGAGAGAGAGAGAGAGAGAGAGAGTGTGATGCGTAAGAAAACCTACAACAATGAGAAATTTTATTTAAAGAATCAAACCAAAATTACTTTATCAGTCACCCCAATTTCAGTTACCGTAATCTCTAATGAAACCAACACAACTCAAAAGAAAATGTTGAACTTATCAGATCAAACCTCCTCTAATTACTACAAAAGCACCCAAAAAATTAAAGTTAGTAGGAATCAAACAGAAAATTATTAAAAAGTAGAGATTTTGTGACAAAAAAACTAAAAAGAAAAAACCTAATTGAGGAATCAAACATGAAATCATGAAAAGGTGGAGAAATCAAATGGCCGTACCCATTGAGGTAACAACATCGAGGGAGGAAGGACTTGTGGCTGTTGGTTCTGATGATGGTTTTTGCGGTGGTGTACGATGGTGCTGGTGATCGGAGGTTAGTAGTGATGGCGAGTGAGGCTGTATTTGAACTTTAAATGATCTGGTTTGAATCGGTTATCTAGAATAGGAGTAGTTTCCATGGTTGAACCTACAGAGAGAGAGAGACGTAGGATGAGAGAGAGAGAGAGAGAGAGAGAGAGAGAGAGCAACACTGGATTACCGCGTGAGGGTGAGGGTGAGGGAGAGGGAGGCAGCCCTACTAAACGTAAATCTCAGGGAACCAATCACCCAAAAGATTAGAATAGGTATATTATCCTCATTTCACGTTAAATATAGAAGGTATATTCCTTATAGGTTTCCACGTTTGATTCCAAATGCAGGCTAGTAATTTGGTAATTGTGGTAACAATTTTGGCAGAAAATGTGGCATTTCCCAAATTATTGCTAGGTTTTCTACCCTATAAATGTGGCATTTCCCATTATTTGTACCATCCTTTCTAAATATATCGTTAGACCTTCTACCCATAGATCTCAGCCGTTGAAAAAATGTGTACCAATCCAATGGTCCAAAAATATAAGAGAAAATTTAGGGGATTTGAATACCACCCTCCCATTTTATATAGATATACCACAAAATCTGATCATACTTACCGATATTATTTTTGACGCAAAGTCGCAAACTTACCATGCTTTTATTAGTACTTACCTTTGTGAATGGAAACAATGAACATGAATTAAGACGTTTTTTGACCATTTCATAGGTTCCGTAAATTTGTTGTATTACTTATCTACCACAAACCCTAACATTGACGTTTTTTACCACTTCCTAAGTCTAGTAAACTCAATCAATGGAATGGATCACTATTATTTTGTCTAATTGTTGTGATTTTAAACTCTTTTTTAATGGTAATAATTAATGCATAAAATGTTCACCATATTTTCAGTTATTGACAAAATTCTTTGATATGTACGTAATTGTGTTATCTAGTCGGCTCAAATGTATAAACGTAATATTATTTGATTAAACTAAAACTTAAACTACCAATTAAAAAAATTATAACTGAAAAAAAATTGCAGTGGAAGCCCGTGCCTCCGGTGGACCTTGTCACGCCCTCGATTTGAGACATAAATAATACTAGATTTTACTCAATAAAAACATCATTCTCTCGTTCATAGATACCTCATAATTACATGCTAGGTCCATTCAACAATCACCAGTACGTTAATTTATGCAGGAAAGTCCACAAGAGGTTAAGTATTACTTACTCACTTAAAAAAAATAGATTAATATTACAACTTTAAATCCCAAAACATGAATTCCATAAGTGAACTACAACCTCCTTAGTATAAGCTTTTGAAAGATGGTCAACGATGCATAACGAACGCTCCAAGCTAACCCCCTTGAATTGCACCTGAAAAAGGAAGGATTGAACTACACTAGCCCAGTAGGAAAATCTACACCAACTCTACATACAATTCAGATGACATGTGCAAAAGAACTTTTTAACATGAACCGCTACGTTTTGAAGAAATGACTGGACCACAATGAATCGTTATATTTTAGAATCAAAGTGTTTACACATGCACACCATCCTTTTAAAAATCTCAGTTTGCTATCACTAGCTTCAATGTAGAGACCCATAGTAAATTTCTCTGATTTTAATGTTCGTTATGTGCTCGGGTCATTTAAATACGAATAATGATGTGGAAATATTTTTGGGTTAAAATGTAGTGGAATACTTGATGCGGGGGTGGTGTGATATTCTTGTACTTGAGGGGTGTGGTGGTGTGATTTGACCTATATAAAGACTAAAAATATCAGGGAAATCACTTTCCTTGTTCTTTTCTCTTCTCCCTCACGCCTCTCTTTCTCTCACGCTTAGAGCAAGTACATCACCAGACTAGAAAATTCCAAATGTAAAATACATTTCTTCCGATGGGTAGGTAAAAATAGCCAAGCACTATTCACCATCTACACACTTTTATTATTTTCCTAGCAATTCTCTCTCTCCCTCTCTCTTCTGCTTTTTCTCTCTCTTGTGTCATATGGAGTAATTTATAATATTTTAATGGAATGGAGAATGTAGAGACCCGTGATTTGTAAAAATTTTGAAAATTATAAAATGCATAAAAGAATCGTTTTATTATTAAAGTTGTGCGTATGTTTGTGGGGGTGTACGGATATATGTATTCGGTTGCGTATCGGACTTTCGGAGAATAGTAAAATGTTAGTTCTGATGTTGTATTGTTGTTTGGGAGTGTTGGTATCAAGTTGGGTTCGATTCGGAGTCGGTTCCAAAATTTCTCATTTCTGCCTAGCCAGTACCGGTACTGGCTGTTGCCCAGTACCGGTACCCACTGTCCAGACATTGATCAAATTGACATTTTGAAGGCTCTAGTACCGGTACTGGGAGTCGCCTAGTACTGGTACCCGCTGCGTTTTTCTGCAATTTTCAGCATGCTTTTTGGAATTCTATAAATACCCCCCCTTTTGTCATTTCTCACTCCCAAACCCACAAAACACACCTGGAAACACCCTCTCTCAACTACCCAACTCTAATCTCACCCAAAACCCTTGATTTCAACCTCAAATCTCCAAGATCCAAGGGTTTTCCTCCTCAAAATCACAAGATTCTTGCATTTGGTGAGCCAAGGTTGAGTTTTGTGTTCTTGTTCTCACTTCTTAAAGCTCTATCACGTTTTTCTCTCTCTCTCCTCTTGATTATTTGTTGATCTTTGCTTGTTATTCATGTTTTTGGGCTTTATTTGCTCTAGATCTTGTAACCAAGCTTGGGTGAAGCTTGTCTTTGAAGATTTGGGCTTATTCCTCTTGGTAGACCTAGGGTTTTGCTCAAAACCCACTTAGGTAGGGATTTCTCTCATTCTCTACATGTTTGTGGTGATTATGTATGATTTTGGTGTTAATTTGCTTTATATGGTCGAATTGAATGTTATATGGCCTGAGAATTGCATATTCTTTGATAGTGGTTTGGTGGTAACGAGTGCCATGGTCCATGAGCTATATGTGTCATATTAGATAATGTCGATGTGTGTGTGGAATGAGTTATGGTATTGGTATCAATTGTGACGATAGTGTGGTTGTTATTGTGAAGTGAATGGGGAATTTAGTGTGACGCAAGGGGTGGAAACACACTGTTCGCAAGGGGTGGAGTCTATTGTGACGCAAGGGGTGGAAACACAATCTCGCAAGGGGTGGAAATTTGTTGGAAGAAGTGTGTGCGTGTGTGTGTACGTATGTGTTTGTGATTGGGAATTGTTATCACATTTGCAAAAGAGTGTTGATGTGCATTATGTGGATTTGACGTTTAATTTGATTCGCCTTTTTCATGCTTATCATCTCATAGCATGTAGATTTTGTATAGAATTTTCTACTGCGCTAGTATACCTCAGCAAAATCCTTCTTTTCAGGTTTGAACGCAGGGCAATAGGTTGCGTGTCATGGTGTAGTTGGAGACGAAGACTTTTGGAAGCTAACATGACTTAGTTACTCATCCATCTATGCATTAGTCTTCTTTTGGTTAGAGATGGTATTGTAACTAATTAGCTTTGTTTGATCTTTTGACATAAGATTGTAATATTCTAAATACTTTGCACATGTAATTAATTTAATTTGGGCCATGGTGCCAAGGATGTACTTCTTTTAAACTTGGGGACTTCGTTTGTAATTAAACAGGTGGGAACTCCTTTTGGGTATTAATAGCCGTATACGAGGATCTTTTATGGAAAATGGTTTATTTATTTATGTTGAAAATCGAGGGCGTGACAAATTGGTATCAGAGCAAACTAGGTCTACTTTGAGACCGTGGGGAGACTTCTAGTCTCATGGGTTCAAAAGTCACTCCATTTGCATAGACATGTGTGTGCTTGAGTGCATTGACATTACTTGGCTTATGTGGCATTGCATTTCAATATGATAGAGTGGCGTTGAGTTGCTTTGGCTTGTGTTGGGGGCTTGGACCTCATTAATTAATGTTATCGTTGATAAGCTTTTCTTTTCTTATAACTTGTAGCTAGATGCCTCTGAGAACGCGTGCTAGAGCCGTTGCGGGCGAAAGTTGGGGTGGTCGTGGTCGCGGCCGTGGCTGAGAGACGCCGGTTGAGGATGTGGTTAGCCAACTAGGGGAAAATCCGAGTGGGAATCCGGGGGAAGGGGCCGGACACAGTCAGGGAGAGGAAGTGCCAATCATTCAAAATCCCTTCGCTAGGGACTTCGTTGCGGCTCTTGCGGCTGCGAACCTTTTAAACCCAGTCCTAGGGAAGGTGCAGATAGTCGTGCTTTGTCGGCGATGAGAGAATTCAGTCGTAGAAATCCACCGACGTTCGATGGGTCAAGCAGTGACCCTCTTGTAGCCGATCATAGGCTAGCACATATTCAGAAACTTTTTAGGGCTCTTGGAATTACGGAGGATGACTTGAGAGTCAACATTGTGGCCGTTCAACTTACCGGGGAAGCGAATGAGTGGTGGGAGTCAGTATTAGAATCGAGAAAGGATGCGAGGAGGGCGGCAAGGACCGGGGCTCAAGCGAATGAGCCGGATGTGGAAAATCTAACTTGGGCTGAGTTTGAAGTGCTCTTCGAGGAGCAATACCTCTTCGAGGAGCAATACTTTCCGAAGACTAGTCGAGACCTATTGAGGGATGAGTTCGAGAAGTTAGAACAGGGGAGTATGACTATGTCGGAATACGCTCTGAAGTTCCAATCTTTGTCTCGTTTCTCACAGGAATTGGTGGCAACCGAAGAAAGAAAAGTAGACGGTTCGAAAGGGGCTTGCACGACACCATAAGGAAGTTTGTTATGGCACAACGCAAAGGGAAGTTTTCTGAGGTTGTAGAGTGTGCGAGGAGTATTGAGACTCCTAGGGAGGCACCGAGAAATCCTAGGGCTTGGGAACCGAGGCAACCGATGGGGGGTGTGAGTTCATCTTCGGGGAGTTTTGGTAGTCAGGGGAGGAAAAGACAACGAGATCAATTAACGGCTTCGCAGGCTCCGTCAAGTTTTAGGCCTCCGTCTTCTTCGTCGTCGTTTGGGACTCGGGGAGTGTCCAATAGGCCTCCGATTGTGTGCCACGAGTGCGGTCAAGCGGGGCACATTCGTGCTTAGTGTCCTCGGCTTTTGGGCACGTGTTTTACTTGTGGGAAAGCCGGTCATTTTGCGAGGAATTGTCCGCATGGGGAAGGGACACGAAGTGAGTCTGGTTCGGTGCAGCAACCGAGGGGTGGTCAAAGTTCTGGTCGGCAATCATTTCGGGGTACTCAGAGGCAGCAGCAGCCTTATTTCCGTCAGACTATGTCAGCTAAGGGATCACAGGTTGAGAGAGGAGCTAGTTCTTCGACCCCAGCTCAGGGTTCCGGTCAGCGGGGTGGACACATTCAGAGTCAGATGCCTCAGGGTAGGGCCTTTGCTATCACTTCAGCTCTTCCGCCACCACCTCCTGTCACCTCTCAGACCCCAAAGGCTTCAGTTGTGAGGGGTACATTTCTATTATTTAACTCCTTTGCTAGAGTGTTATTTGATTTTGGAGCATCCCATTCTTTTATTGCTGCATCTTTTGCTTGTGCTATGGAATTGGAAATTGAGAATATTAGCCCTTTGTTGTTCATTGAGACACCTATAAGAGGTAGGTCGCCGTTAGATCGTATTTGCCGAGATTATGAACTTATCATTCGAGATCGTCATTTTACCTTTGACTTCATTGTGCTGAACATGTTGAGTTTCGATCTCATATTGGGAATGGATTGGTTGTCCGCGTTTCTTGCTACCATAGATTGCTTCAAGCGTCGGGTCCGTATTTGTCCGCCCGGGGGTTCGTGTTTTGAGTTCTTCGGGGAGCGTCGGGAACCGTTAGAGCCGTATTTGTGTGGGTCTCGGGAGCAGGAGTCGATGTATGCCTTGTTAGCGAGTTTGGCTTTAGATGAGGATGTATCCGCGCGTGGGGAGTTACCCCTTGTTGTTTGCGACTTCCCGGACGTGTTTCCGAATGAGTTACCTGGTTTACCACCCAAAAGGGAAATCGAATTTTCTATTGACTTGCTTCCTAGTACCGCTCCCATTTCTATACCTCCTTATCGTTTCGTGCCCGCCGAGTTGAGAGAATTGAAGACGCAATTGCAAGAATTGGAGGGTTTAGGGTTTATCCGTTCGAGTAAGTCACCTTGGGGAGCACCGGCCTTGTTTGCTCTGAAGAAAGATGGGTCGCTTCGCCTATGTATCGATTACCGTAAGTTGAACCAAGTCACCATTAAGAACAAGTACCAATGCCTATAGAATTGACGATTTATTTGACCAACTTCGAGGTGCAACTTGTTTCTCTAAGATTGATTTGAGGTCCGATTACCATCAATTGAGGCTTCGAAGGGAAGACATTCCTAAAACCGCTTTTCGTACTCGTTATGGCCACTAAGAATTCGTTGTTATGCCTTTTGGGTTGACGAACGCACCGACAACATTCATGGATCTAATGAACCACATCTTTCGTGCCTATCTTGATCGTTTCGTGGTCGTTTTTGTGGACGATATCCTTATCTATTTGCCTTCGGAGGAGGAACATCAATCTCATTTTTCTATCGTTCTTGAACTCTTGAGAGAGCACCAATTGTATGCCAAGCTTAGTAAGTGCGAGTTTTGGTTATTCGAAGTCAAGTTTTTGGGTCACGTTGTGTCGAACGATGGGGTGTCTGTTGATCCGGGGAAGATAGAGACGGTAATGAATTGGCAGCAACCGAAAAGCGTATTTGAGATTCGTAGTTTCTTGGGTTTAGCCGGGTACTATCGTCGTTTCGTCCTTGATTTCTCCAGTCTAGCGGCTCCGATGACTAGATTAACTCATAAAGGAACTCGTTTTGTTTGGAATGACGTGTGTGAGAAAGCCTTTAAAGAATTGAAGAAAAGATTGACTACCGCGCCGGTTTTGGTCGTGCCCGATCGGGGAGTCGGTTATTCGGTGTATTGTGATGCATCGAAAGAGGGGTTAGGGTGTGTGTTGATGCAATTGGGGCGAGTGGTGGCGTATGGATCGTGGCAATTGAAAACTCACGAGCGGAACTACCCTACCCATGACTTGGAACTCACGTCTGTCGTCTTTGCTTTGAAGAGTTGGCGTCATTATTTGTACGGTGAGAAATTCGAGGTGTTTTCCGATCACAAAAACCTTAAGTACTTGTTTTCTCAAAAGGAGTTAATTTGCGACAATGCCGTTGGATGGAACACCTAGAAGATTACGACTTTGAGTTGCAATATCACCCGAGAAAGGCGAACGTTGTAGCAGACGCATTGAGTAGAAAATCGACGCACCTTGTGAGTTTAGCTATCCATGAGTGGAAAACGATGAACGACTTGGGTTCGTACGCATTGCATTTTGAGGAGATTCGAGAGGGAGTCACCTTATGTAACTTAACCGTTCAATCTACCTTGTCAACTTGAGTAATTGAGGCCCAACAGCAAGATTAAGAAGCGGGAGAGTTTCGTGTCAAGTTTCTTAGTGGAAATGCTCGAGAGGTGTCACGCCCCGTTCCGGAATAGCACCTCATCAGCCTATCCCGACACGACACGTGACAACAACCAAAACCACAGCTATTGGTAATTCCAAGATTATCTAAAATTGAAGCTCAACAGCCACATTTTATTTTACGTCTCAAAATAATTGTCATTTACAAACTACAGCGGAAGTCTGAAAAGAAATAAACTATACATCACAACTATTGACCAAAACTAAACAAAAACAACAACTACGGGTCGGGAGACAAGACTCCCACTAGGCCTCAACCACGCACTCCACGAGCGAGTCACAAACGCAAAATGCGACCTGTAGTGGACACCGACCTATACCTGCAAAACTGGAACCCAGAATGAGTTTCAAGAGTGTATATGAGACATGGATGCTATTCAATGAAAACAATAAATCTAGCGTCACAAAAAAAATTATGCGTTAAGTAAATTATCGACACGAAGTCATTAGTTCGACACAAAGTCATTAAATCCGACACTAAGTCACTATCTCGACACGAAGTCATTAACTTGGCATAAAGCCAAAGAATTCGACACGAAGTCAGGAGCATGACTATCAGCTGTTACTGCTCTTCGACACGAAGTCACAGTTCAATATCACAAGTTCAAATCCAATTGAAGAACATCTATGAATCGAACACTCACCTCGGTCTCCAACAAAAGAGATACCAACAAAGTCACTCCCTACGTGGAGTTGCAGCACTCGTTGTTGCCTCCGAACGTAGCATATAATCCACACACATGAGTAAACCCATTGAGATATTCATAAAATGGAAGAAATGCAACAGTTTGCTCTTTCCAAATTCCTCCGTAACAGACAAGTATTCTAGCATCATAATAAAGAAATTATCCAATTAGGCTTGTTCCCAACTAAAGTGCATGATGAATTCATCACTTCCCACATAGGATAATTTTCCAAAATGGTTGCCAACTACAACCTTCTACAGCAACAGCAAGCAACGGCATCAAGCCACTGCCTCGAATCGTTTTTCTTTTCTTAACTTTCCCTGTTAACCATATTAATTACAAATCATCCATTTTTGTCGGATACAACCTGTTTTCATCACACTACACCTAATTCCTGCACTTAAACCATAATTTCAGTTTCTAAATCATGTTTCTAGCTCTGAGGTGCAGTCCCAACAATCAAGAATATAGGTTTCAACATTTTTTTGACAACCTAATGACAAAAATCAACTCTTAATAGCAAGCATAATCTCTATATATTTCCAATTGAAAAAGAAGACAAGGAGAGGCTCAGACTTGATTTCTAGGGCACCCAATACCCAATTCAAGAACCTATAAATTGATTACCATATGAAGAGATTAGAAGTTACTTACCAAGATTAGGGTTTCAATCTCCAGGCTTCTCTCTTTCTCTCCCTTGCGTCTCTATCTCTCTCCCTCTCCCTCTCCCTCTCTCTCTCTCTCTCTCTTAGGAACGTAGAAGAGAAGTTCTCTGTTTTGGGTTTTCTTTTTCTTTTTGTTTCAATAGATTTGTATCACAAACACACACATGCACTTTAGGTGAAGCCCACGTGCACACACAACACTTTTTTTTTTTTTTACAACTAAGACCCTATAGTTCTAGGAAAACACATTAAAGGTCCACATAAAAATAAAACTCACTTTCCATTCTCTTTTTACTTGTTTTTTTTTTAAAGTGTTATAAGGATAACTGACTCACACACATGCAATTAAAATATTTGCTCTACACACCCATAAGTTATAAAATGAACTCTTAAGCACCTTAAGTTAATAGGATGTTACACTCTTCCCCTCTTAGGAATTTCGTCCCCGAAATTACTTACCAAGTTCAAACAAATGCGGATAGCTCTTTCGCATAGACTCCTCCGTCTCCCATGTAGCTTCCCGCTCTGAATTATTACGCCATTGAACTTTCACCAACGGTATTACTTTCGAACGAAGGACACGCTCCCCTCGCTCCAAAATCCGAATCAGTTCCACAACATATGTCAAGTTTTCTTTCAGCTCTATCGGTACCGTATCCAAGACATGAGATGGATCTGGTATGTACTTTCTTAACACGGAAACATGGAAAGACGTCGTGTAATCGTGCCAACTCCGCTGGTAGAGCCAAACGATACGCCGTCGCTCCAACTCGTCTGGTGATCTCATATGGCCCAATATACCTTGGAGCCAATTTCTTCTTACCCTTGAAACGTACAACACCTTTTGCAAGGAGACACACGAATAAACACTCGATCACCAACTTGAAACTCCAAATCTCGCCTCCTTTTATCAGCATAGCTCTTTTGTCGATCTTGCGCAATTTTCAACCGTTCTCTTATGAGTTTAACACCATCAGCAGTTTGTTGTACCAATTCCGGTCCCAATATACGCCTTTCTCCCACAACGTCCCAATAAATAGGAGTCCGACACTTTCTGCCATACAAAGCTTCGAATGGTGGCATGCCAATGTTGCTATGGTAGCTGTTATTGTAAGCAAACTCCATTGTCAGTAGGTATTTATCCCAACTACCTTTAAAATCAAGAACACATGCCCTCAACATGTCCTCCAAAGTCTGAATAGTTCGTTCGGATTGCCCGTCCGTTTGAGGGTTAAAAGCGGTACTGAATTTTAGAGAAGTACCCAAGGCATGCTGCAAACTGCCCCAAAATCTAGAAGTAAACTTAGGATCTCTGTCACTAATAATAGACACAGGCGCCCCATGCAATCTGATAATCTCACCAACATAAATCTGAGCATATTTATCTGTAGTGTACGTAGTCTTAACTGGCAGAAAATGAGCTGATTTTGTCAATCTGTCCACAATCACCCAAATGGAATCGTACCCCTTCTGAGAACGCGGCAAACCTGTCACAAAATCCATTGTCACATGCTCCCATTTCCACTCCGGTATAGGAAGATTTTGCAACAAACCTGCCGGCCGTTGATGTTCCGCCTTTACTTGCTGACACACCAAACAACGAGCCACATACCGAGCTATCTCCTTTTTCATCCCATACCACCAGTAATGTTCTCTAAGATCCCGATACATTTTTGTGCTTCCCGGGTGCATAGCATATGGTGAATTATGAGCCTCCTCTAGAATTTCCCTCTTAAAGTTTAGATTCCTAGGAACACACAACCGATTCCCGTACATCAACACTCCATCATCCCGAATCATGAAGTCCTTCTGCTTCCCCTTTCTCACCTAATCTCTGAATCCCGTCAACCTTTGATCCTCATACTGAGTCTCCCGAATGTGATCAATCAACACAGGCCTCACTCTAATTTGAGCTATCAAAGCATCAGTTCTTGTTAAAGCCAGCCTTGCTCCCATCATTGTCAACTCAGTAAAGATATCAATACGTGTACATTGAACACAAGCCAACCTCCCAGCTGTCTTTCCACTCAGAGCATCGGCAACCACATTGGTTTTCCCCGGATGATAGTGTATAGAACAGTCATAATCTTTAATTAAATCCATCCACCGCCTTTGCCTTAGATTCATATCCTTCTGAGTAAATAAATATTTCAAACTCTGGTGGCCCGTGTAAATCTCACAAGTCACCCCACACAAGTAATGCCTCCACAATTTCAAAGCAAAAACCACCGCCGCCAACTCTAAGTCATGAGTAGGATAGTTGCGCTCGTGATTTTTCAGTTGTCTAGACGCAAATGCAATAACTTTACCCCGTTGCATTTGAACACAGCCAAGCCCCTGATGAGATGCATCACTATAAATCACCAAATCCTCATTGCCCTTTGGTATAGTCAACACTGGTGCTGTTACCAATCGAGTCTTCAACTCTTGGAAACTGTTTTCACATTCTTTAGACCAAATAAATTTCACATCCTTCTTTGTCAATTTTGTCATGGGTAACGCAATCGCAGAGAAGCCCTGAATAAATCTCCGGTAATACCCTGCCAAGCCAAGGAAACTACGGATTTCATAAACATTAGTTGGCCTCTCCCAATTCACCACTGCCTCTATCTTCTTCGGATCCACACAGATACCGTCCTGAGAAATTCCATGACCCAGAAACACGACACTGTCACGCCAAAATTCGCATTTGCTTAATTTACCATACAATTGCTTCTCCCGCCGAGTGTGTGTAGACACCCCAATCTGGACTTCCAGATTAGTTTACTTACGGTTTTTGATTCCCCGATGATGAAACGGATCAAGAACACCTCGGGAATGATAAGTGTTTGAGCTTTGAGTGTTTGAAAAACCCTTGAACCTAACCTAGTCTT
>JAOTQK010060181.1:0-12159 GCA_025642025.1 Rhododendron ferrugineum | reverse complement strand
ACTATAGCGATTCTCCCTTTTTCTACAAGGACAACTGATGAACAAACTATCAAGCTTAGCGGTGTATGCAAACTCAAGAAATCTGTCAATCCCATTCAAGTAGTCCCTTGACATCTTCGGTAAATCAATTCAACTCTTGTCCATGTTTCTACTTCCCTCAATATTTTCTGTAGACAAACATGTACATTATGCATATATAGACACACCAATGCATACTACGTACTCCAAAATATTCTAGTATGCTCTCAGTCGCTTAACTGAGGAAAGAAAAATAAAGAGAGATAGTGCAACATATATACGAAACAAGTTAGAGTTGAAAGAAAAGAGAGAGCCAAATACCGAACAGAATAATAAACAAATCCCACAAACGCACTTGAGTTCCACTAGTCCCCCTAACAATATACACAGGAATAGATAAACAAGTTGTTAAAACACCACATTATAAAATTACCAATTTTCAGATTTAGAAGTCAAAGAGATCAATGAATCAGTATTACAAAACTCTTTAAATTACAAATAAACCAAGAAACCATATACTCATATAGGAACGTGCAGATACATAATAGTACTAAAGTTCCCCTCTTGTTTGAGACTAGAGACTTCACCCTAGGTTTTTGTCTCAATGAGGAACAGAAACTCTAAGCCTAGCTCTATATTTTGTTTCTTTCGATGAGAAACCTATGGGTTTTTTTTTTTTTTTTTTTGCTTCTTTTGACATTTTGCCTTTTTTTGTTTCTAAGTGGGCTCTTCAATCTCAATAACAAAAGTTTAATACTCCTCTGTGGGAAGAATTCTTAAAGAACTCTTATATAAATATATATGTATATATATATGGGGATCTCTTTCGGTTCTTTTGGGGGCTCCTCTTGGTCCTATTGAAATCACTCCCAACCGATTGGGTTCCCAATAACAGTAACATACATGTGATAAATAGCAGTAAGGATTCAAAATATACACAACCATACAACTGGTGAGAGATAGGAAATTAATGAGTGGAATAAAGGTCCTCTTTGAGCATACCAGAATCACGTGGTAGCGAAGGGGTGGTGTGGTCGTCGGAAACCCCTGTGGTAGTCTCGTCAGAAATCCCTGTGGCCGTGGTCGTCATTGTGGTGCTCTCCTTGTCTTCGATTAGCAGATGAAAAAAGTTAGGTCAAAAGAAAAAGGCATAAGAAACGATGAGAGAGATTCCTGTTGCTGTGGTCGGTGTTGTGGTGCTCTCGTTGTCTTCGATTTGCAGCTGAAAAAAGTTAGGGCAAAAGAAAAAGCCCCAGGAGACGATGATGGAGAGACGATGAAAGAGAGAGAGGAGACGATCGATGAGAGAGATTTGGGGTTTGGGGCAAAATCAAAGATTTAACCCTCCAAAAATTAGAACTTCTTTTCGTCCCCCGCCAATTTTATTTCAGTCATACCATTTTTTCGGCTTAAAAAGTTATTATTTACGTCGGGGAGTACTTTGCAGATGCAAAAAAAATCTATTTGCCACTAGTTTTTTGCGACGGCGATGTGGCGGACACAAACTGAAAACATTTGAGACGGGATGCAATGCTGACGCAATTTAGTAGCTTTTTGCTACGGCATTCCTTGCCGACGCAAATAGGTCGACGAAAAAAGCATATTCTCTTGTAGTGTCATAGCATTCAAGTACCAAAATCATATTCCATGGTCTACATCCAGCCATAACAAAACACACGTGAATAGGCCACTTTCCGATAATTCACAATTTGCTAAAATGTTATAGTTCTAATATGAAAGTAATATATACTTAAATGTTATCTCCTCTGAAGCTATGGGTACAAAAATACATAAATTTGAGATAAAATTCCTACACTTGGCTAGGATAGCCACGTAGGATTTTAGCAAAGTCTTTTGTTAGCTTAATCAAATTGCTATTTCAATATCTTAAATTTGGGGCTTATAACAGTCATAGCAATATCTGCAAATAATCTACTTAAATCAATTTACGGCGGCGAGTTCTGGAACCAAACTCTTTGCTGGAAGGGGTTTCGCTTGTGCGAAAGTTTCAAGGGTTCGGGTGCGGCAAATGCGAGAAGGGAAAGAGATGCAGTGGAAAAGTGAGAGGGAGTGGCCGAAGTGGTGTTGAGTTGGCCGGCAGCAATGGCTGTCGTTTCTCGGTGATATGAGCGTTGTGCGTGAGTGTGGGGGTGTTGTATGGAGTTTGCCCCAATTCTACTTCCTCTGAGATCCAAGTTGTGTACCTATTATAATACAAATTGCAAGTAAATTTGAGAGTGAGAGGGAGATTACCTAAAGGACAATAGAATTTCCTCAGTGAATATGAGCGGAACGGCAATTGGTGATTCACGGATGGAAGTAGATACAGAGTCTCTCTTTCTTCCTTTTCTATTCTCTTTCTATTTCCTTAACTTGGTTTTGTCTTTTAAATTAATAATCAATCCAAATGGGTATATATATTTCGGTGGACAAAGAGGTGAAACAGGTAAAGAGTTACACCTATTAACTTCTCTTAATGACACATCATATACCGCGTTCCGATAACGCGAACTCTGTCTCAACGCGTTCGGATTTCAATCTCTGGAAAATTCCTAAAATTCAACACAGACTAATAAAAATTTAAGGGTCATTGTGGCGGTGTTAGATTTTTAATGTAAAATCCCAACATTGCGTAACTCATACCGTGTGTTGGGTTTCTATTCAGACCACGTAACTAGAATTTTTATTTTTATTTTTAAAGAAAAGTCAGGATTTTACACTTTCACAAACAACGGAAGCTTCCATCAACTCTCGTTTTAGCTCACGTACCCGTTTCATCACCATATCATACTTCTCTTCAGATTCTTCCGCAAATCAGCAACCTCATTAAAGAGATTGCACATGTTGTCATGCCGACGCGCTTCAATTGACGTTGACGACTTATCATAACAGATCCGAACTTTAGTGTGGATCCTCTTCACATTTTTACACCATCTTCTCAACATATACTTGTCAGGCACTCTTTCAATTCCCCTTCGATGCCACACAAATAGTTGATGTTTACACACCATTCCTCTGGACTTGAACAATCGACAATTACAATGTGCTTCGTTGGTTTTAACATTGAAATGGACAGTAAATGACAATTGAATCCACTTTTTCTTTTCTCCTTCACCAAATTTGACCCACTCATTTATCTCATGTTCGGACACAATATCACCAACTTTTGCTGGCTTCACACAGAAACAATCAAATTTCCTAAAAAATTATTTCTGAAACTCCTTAACCTTTGCATGCGTGTAAACACTTTGAAATTATTTCTCCAACTCATCTTCAATTATTAACGGGATGTAAGCGTTCCAATGTTTCACATCTTCTTGATTCACTTTCCACATTATTCCCCAATGCATTTTCATATTGTCCTATAAATTGTTTCAGGGTCGTCTTTGAATGACCGTAACCATCAAAATACGCATTCATATTCTCGCTTCTTTGTGTAGATGACATCCCTGCCCAAAACACATCGTTCAAATAAACAGGCACCCACCGTTTCCTCTCCAAATACATCCCCTCTAACCATGTATTACTTTGAAGCTCGTACTTTTTGATGAACACATCCCAAGCATCATCAAATTGTTATGGTAAGTGAAGCATAAACTGCCATATGCAAACACCAACTAATATTCTCATAGGCATTGCACTCATTCAACTTTTTTGGCACATTTTTCAAAATATGCCATATGCACCATCGATGTCTGGTGTTAGGAAATATATCTTCTATAGCATTCTTCATTGCCATACATTGGTAGGTGATAATTGCTTTCAGAGCACAACTGTAGACACCTCCTTGAAGCGGGGCATCGACATATAGATTGATCGTTGCTGTTTGATTGGTTGCTTGCTAAATAAACCAAGATCGTAGATATTTCTATGGCTAGGAACATCGCCACACGATAGCGGTTATCATCGAAATAGAGTCGCCACCTAGTTTAAGAAAACTAGGAAAAATAGATAGAGATTCTGGGTACGGGAGCCAAAGGTACAATGAGGGGGAAGGTATTAGGCACCCCTCTCTGCCCAGTCTCACGACTGGCCCATAATTGTTCGACATAAGATTACCATATGCTTTATTTAATTCTAAACACGTAGTCTGTTCATTTAGTCTTTTAAACAGTTAATGGTGAGCCGGGACTATATTGAAAACATGCATCAGAAAAGCAGAGTAAAAATAGGCTGTCCCACGGAGATGGATCCCGCGGCCGGTGAATAGATGTCACGGTCGAGGGATCCTCCTGGTTTGATGTACCGGCCGATGGATCGAAGACCCAGCCGATGTTCTTGCTCACACCAGACCAGACGATTAATAGATAATCAAAAAGTTACGATTAAGCGTAAAAAAATAGAAAATAAATCAAACAAGAGGCCCTTGGGCCTCACCACCTTGATCCCTCAATGGCTTGATTGCTTCAGAATGAATGGGATTGACTGATTGCTTCTTGAAAACCCTAGGGTTAGGGTTTGAACTTCGGGGTTTTGATCGTCGGATTGTGGTTGCCTTCAGGAGGTTAGGGCTTTTGTAGAGGGGATTTGAGAGTGTGTGTTGACAGAATTTTGTGGCTTGAAAGGGTGTGTGAACCTGTTAATTTTGAAACCCAAGGGTACCTTTATATCGGCATAGAGATGACTCACTCCATCCCATCAAAACGCACGGTTGGAATTGGAGTTGCAATGCAATACAAACTCTTCATGGCAATCCCTAAACATGGCCCGAATGCATCGAAAAAAGGCTGCTTGAGTTTTATGATCAGATCAAACGATTGACAGAATGTTCCAGAATCTGGAAAAAGGACGATCTGGCGGCCGGGCAATGGATCTGGCGGCCGAAGAATTGATGTTGGAAAAAGGAGCGCGGAGCTACCGGGGAAATTCTTGCGGAGAGCATCCTTAGTATTTTGGGGTAGATCAATACACGGCGAGTGAGTCGTTTGCTTTTCTTGATCATCCTTACTTTGATTAAGGGGAACTCGGTAGAGTAGCCTATCCTTGCGAATGAGCTGGAAGGAATTGATGTAATTGGGTGGAATCCGAGCCATCTGCTGGGGATGAATCGAACGCCGATTTTGAGCTATGGGGTGGAACCTAAACCGTCTTCTGGAGACGAGTTGAATGCCGATTTTCAGAGATGGGCTAGTAATTGGAGCACGGAGCGTTGAGATGAGGGAACCGAGGCGCAAAGCCGGTTGCAGTCATGAGGCGAGAGCCTGAGGAGTTTGAGCTTACAGCATGACGTGATTTGAACCGAGGCGTAGAGCCGGTTGCATTCTGATGGTCTGTGCACGGAGCTTTCTCATCATTAGTTTTGGCGTAGAGCCAGAGGAGTCGAGGCTTAGAGCTTGAGGTGATTGAACCGAAGCGTAGAGCTGGTTGCATTCTGAAGGTCTGTGCACGGAGCTTTCCCGTCATAAATTTTGGCGTAGAGCCAAAGGATCGAGGTGCTGGACCAATCAATAAAATCGAGGCTTAGAGCCGTTTGATTGCAGGATTGACCTGTTTCATGAGAGATAGAGATGCAAAATATGTGTATGTGATGATAATGGTTAGTTAGTTGTGAACATATATGATGATGTAATTGATGCAGACTCAATATGATAATGGTGATGCAATTGATGCTAATGTGCACGGGCCCGTGCGTGTGTGTTTGATTTAAGTATAGAGCTTCTTTCAAGTTTTGAACTTGAGCATTCAGAGCGTAGAGCTCGAGCATTCGGACGGCAGAATCTGAGCATTCAAAGTACAAGCTTTGAGCATCCAGTACATAGTGGTTGGGCATCCAAGCATAGAGCTTGAGCATTCAAGTGTAGAACTTGAGCATCCAGTACACAGTGGTTGGGCATTCGAAGAGCTTCGAGCATTCAAAATGTTGGATTTTGAGCATTCAAGCGTAGAGCTTGAGAACAGATGATATCCTGTTGATTAAGGCGGCGTAGAGCCAGTTGAGAATTGTTTGGTTATGGCGTAGAGCCGCTGAGTTGACGGGTGTAGAGCCTGTCCATAATTGTTACGGCATAGAGCCAGTTTGAGATAATAGGCGTAGAGCCGCTGAAGTGGTGAATACGGGCGTAAAGCCGCTGAGTTGGTGGATACGGGCGTAAAGCCGCTGAGTTGGTGGATATGGGCGTAGAGCCGTTGATGTGGTGAGTAGAGCCGCTGAGTCGGTGAAGATGGGCGTAGAGCCGCTGATGTGGTGAATACGGGCGTAAAGCCGCTGAGGTGGTGAATATGGGCGTAGAGCCTCTGAGGTGGTGAGCTTAGAGTTTCTGGAGCTGTCAAGGCAGCGAACGTAGAGAAAACATGTACGGAGCTGTTGATTAGTCATGAGCGTAGAACCGTTGTACGAACATGGAGTTGTTGGGTGGCGGTGATGGGGAGTGTAGAGATGTTTGAGATGGTGAATACGTGCATTGAGATTGGCGAAGTAGCGAGATAATGAGCATGTAGTGCTGCTTAGATAGTAGGCACGGAACTGCTGGGATAGCGAGCGTGGAGATGCTGAGTTGGTTAGCTCTGAGTTGCTGAGGTAACAAGCGTAGAGCTGCTGATAGAGAGCATGGGCGTAGAGCCGCTGAGATGGGCATAGAGCCGCTGAGAGTGAGTGTGGCACTACTGAGCTACTGGTAGTGAGTGTAGAGCTGCTAGGTGGTGCTGACTATGGGCATAGCTGTTGTGGAGCTATCGAAGCAATAAACACGTGGTGCTGCTGATTTTGGCGAACTTTAGAGCTACCGTGGTGATTACTAAGTTGATAAAGCTACGGAGCTGTTGAGTAGCTTGAGTATAGGGCTGCTGGTAAGTAGTGATGGTGAGCTTAGAGCTGCTGGTGTAGAGTTGCTGAGCGTGATGCTGCTGAGTTTGCTTGATAGTAGTGAGCTTATGAAGTTGTTGGTTGGTGAGCTTAGAGCTGCTGAGACAGTGAGCATGAAGCTGCTTGTGGTAGGTGATGAGTATAGAGTTTGAGACAGTGGATCTATAGGTTTTGGGGAGCAAGAGCTTGAGGTTGGCAACCTTTAACGATTGAGTGTTGGGCGGTGTTAAAGTTGCTGGAAATAGTTCAGACAATCTTGGAGTTGGCTTGACACTGATGCTTGAGGTTTCGTATGCTCAGGGATGCCCCCAAGGCTACGTGTATTTGCTCGGGAGTGCCCCCAAGGTTGTTCAGTTGATCGAGGACCCAGAATCCCATAATCGCTTGAATGGGTATGCTGAGTAAAATCCATTGGGCTTTGGGAGATTGATTAAGGGGCTAGGAGATCGATCTCTTGGCCGAATAATTTATGTATCGGCCGAGGAATCGATGTCTCGGCCGTGAGAAAGCCGACAGTCGGAAAATCGATTTAAGTTCGGTTTAATCGATCTCACGGCTCATTTTATCTTTTCTCCTCCTCTTTTCTTCTCTCGTCCGAAACCTCTCCAGCCTTCTCTTCGGTTGCCGTTGCTACCACCGCCACCATTGGCCACCGTCGTTCTCGGCCACTGCCGTCATTGCTTGCTTTCATTCCTTCTTTTTTATTGCAATGGCTTCTTCCGAGGCGAACGACTTACCGTCGTCTTCCTCTGCCGATGTTCCAACATCCGTTACAAGTTCTTCCTCGCATCCTCCATGTCGATGCAAGTATCCTTCTTCTGACGAGGAGGCAATTGAGGAGCCTGGCTTGTTTGACGCTGCTACCTACGTTCTTCCTTCGTGTAGGTTGAGTTTTGGCGGTTTCTTGCAGTACCGCCCTCCTGTTGGTGGTCCAAAGGCTGAGGTGGTTCGTAGGGAGCCTGAGCAGCATTTGAGTGTCCTTAACTTTCTGATAAGTTTTCCTGAAAAGTAAAAAGGTTTACTTTAGTTTTTAATTTGTATGATCAAAGATGAATTTTTATTTTCGGAACGAAATCCCTTTTAGCTAGGGGCGTGAATGAGAAAGACTCATGTTTGAGTCGAATTTGTTTTGTTAAAAAGGACCTAAAATAATCGTGCCCCCTGTTTAGGTGATGCATGCTTTTTAAACGTTAATTCGATGCCCCTAGCTTTTCATTTGTTTATGCAGTTATGAGATTAACTCCCTTTTGTCTTGGTGGAATTTTACAGAAAAATAGGAGACTGGAGGCTCGTGGCGGAGGCAAAGAGGTGTATAAATGGTTCTTAACATTGCCGAAGCCAGCTCGAGAGTTATTGCGTGCTGCAGGTTTTGAGACATTCATTCTGGGTCTCATCCTTCCGAAGATTGATTGGGCGTTGATGATTTCATTGGTGGAAAGGTGGTGGGACACCCCCAACACATTCCACTTCCCATCTGCTGGTGAGATGATGATCACGCGGGGTGACTTTTCATTGCTTACTGGCCTACGAGTAGGTGGAGCTCCTCTTCGAGTTGATCCTAGGCTCTGGGATCGAGTAGGGGCTTTGGAGTGGTTTCTGGGCAAGGTGCCTCCCCTTCGTTCACGAGGCCATGTTGACGTCGCTTGGCTGAGCAAGACTTTCATGAAGACTGACATCCTTACTCAGGTGAGTGTCGAACAGCTGACACGAGCCTTCCTTCTCTATCTCATTGGGCAAACGTTGTTTGCCAACAAGGATGGTTTGGTGCATACGCAGTTTTTGGCTCCCTTGCAGCATTTGGAGGTCGTTTGGGAATTTGATTGGGGAGCATCTGCTTTGGCCACTCTGTATGGCAACCTCGGAGCCTGTTCACTGGACAAAAGTCCCATGCTCGACGGTCACTACCGGGTGCTTGAGGTATATATCCTTCCCTTTTACTTCCTTTCCTGTTTTGGCTTTTCCTAGTTTTGAACTTGCTTTGCTAATCCATTTCTCAGCTCTGGGCTTTCAAGCATCTTCTTCAGTTTCCCCCTGACACTAAGCATGAGGATGCGCATTGTGTTCCTCACTACGAGCGATGGTTGGCGGGCCAACGGAAGCCACGGTCGCCAGTTTTGAGCCTTCCCGAGTGGCGGCGAGTCTTGGACCGATTGACGGTCGATCAGGTACCTTTCTCTTCCCTTTGTATTTCTTGTCCTTAGACTTCCATTGCTTTGTGTTGTGGCTGATTTACCTTTGTTCTACAGGTACAGTTTGACCTTTGGGGTGGTGTCCCAGAGGATGCCCCTCTTGCGCGCTCCAGAGTTTTGGACCGTACTCACAGCTTGTTTGAGGGTCCCTTCTGTCGATCCTGGTACTTAGGGGATCGGGTGGCCAGCCAATGGCATCCCCGCGTTGAGGCTCTTCAGTTTGTTCTTCCTTCTCCTCTAGCGTCGATGAGATCTACTTCTTCGATGTCTAGAGATTGGCTTACTTCTTCAGGCATGTGACTACATGGAGTACTGCCGTTTTTTCTTGGCTCCACCTGTTGCTCCTCTAGTTGCTCCTATTTGTCTCGAGCCCCTTCCTTCGTCTCCTTCCACTCAAATGATGGAGAGGAGGAGCGCTTGGTGCTTACTCCTTGCACGACCCAGCTTTACACACTGCCAGTTGGGGTTTCACAGGTATCACCTCATTTCTAATTTTGTTTCCCTGCTTTTGTCATTGTATCTTGCGTTCCGGCTTTTGGAAATGCTTGGTTTGTTTCCATAGGTGCCTGTTGAGGTAGTACAGGAGTGGCTGCACGCTTATCAGAGTGTGGAGGCTTTGGTCCGGAGACAGTGGAGTCGGAACCTTGAGGTATGAGTTTTCACTATGTATTTCATCTGCTTTGCATCTTTTCTTGAATCTGAAAGTTTATATTCTTTGTCCTTGCAGCTTTAGGCTAAGTAAGCACCAGTTGCTGGTAGGGAGGGTGTGGGAGCCAGTGAGCGGTCCTTGCCTACATCGTCTCGGAGACGTCGTCGTGATTAGCTTTAGGATTTTCTCTTTTTCTGTCTATAGTTAGCAAAGAGACAAGTAGAAACTGTATTCTGTATAGTGAAAGCAACCACAATGATGATATTGTAAGCACGCTTTTGTTTATGAAATGAGAAATGCTCCCAAATGTCTTGAGTTTGCATGTGACAGTCAAAACATGGCTTTTTGAACAAGTAATTACTGTTTTCTGAACAAGAATTTGAAAATAGATATATCTGTGAAAATGAAATATCGGCCGAAGAATGGATTTCACGGCTGAGGAATTGATGTTGCGGCCGATTCATTCATCCTTCAGCCATTGCTTCTATTTTCCAAGGGAAGCTAGATTTTGTTTTTAGGCCAAGTGGCATCCTCTTTTCTATTTTTATGCTTGGTTTTGCTTTTACCATATCCTATAGCCTTATTGCCAATTTCGGGAATCTTTGAGATATCTTGCTTGTTGTGTCAATGACTCTTAAGTTAGAGGGGATGTTCAATAGTTCTTGTGTCTTTTGCCATTGTCAATTCTTCGAGAAAAGCATACTCATCTTTTGCGAGCTCAATACGCAGGGTTAACTATGCCTATCATTGAGTACAAATCTCTTGATGTTTTTCCTTCTCTCCAAATGTTTGGGCTGCATCTCAATGTGAGATTGCCTATGTATCCTGATCAGGGAATCAGGCCTTTTACGTAGTTCCAAAATCACCACCTTTGAGGTTGGGTTTACACTCTTGGTTTTTTTCTTCTCACGTGCTCTTGATTTTGCCTAGGTTACCTAAAGGAGGTTAAGTCCCTAGCGAGCGTTTTCTTTGAATGCCTTAATTTTTGCCTAGGCTGTATTTTTGCATTTTCTTGCCCTAGCAGGCTTTTCTCTTACTTTTGCTTGGGTTACCCAACGAACGTTTCTGTATTTTGAAGAGGAATTTGGCGGAGGTGTTTTTATGAATCTCCTTTGTATTTGTACCTTCGTAATAGGCAAGCTAATCCTAAGTGTTCTCACGGGGATAGCGTCTTCTCTCTAAGTTTTGACAAAAACCTAGTTTCTTAAGCGGCTAAAGGTCATCCTTTCTTCTCCTTTTGTTATTGACACAAAGAACCTGATTCTTTGAAGCTTCCCTATTTGGCAACGAAACTATAGTGTATGAAAATTTCAATTAGATTATTGAATAAGCATAGTCTAGATGATAAAAAGGAATTCACTTAGCAGAAGTAAAATGCCCAAACGGGGGCCCAAAACATGTCCTACTTTGATTTAGAAAACAAAACCAATGTTCAATGTTCTTTGTCATGTTGTGACTTCTCAGCTACTGCAGTATTTTAGCATCATCTCCTTTTGCTTTGTCTTTCACAATTTTATACTCTATGCCACCCTCTTTCTAGCCAAATAGAGCCTTTGAACTGGACTTATCTTCGAAGCTTGTACGATGGCTACCTCCTTGAGACATGTGCAGTCCCCAAATAGAAACGTCAACCTGGGCTTTTACCATCTCTTCTTCCTTCTTGTTAACTGAGCAGTCATCATCTACTTCCATTTGATTGAATAGTTGTAGACACCCCAATTTGGCCTAACGATTATTTCAAGTCCCACCTTGGGGACCATCCTGATGATGAAATGGATACAGTGATTGCTGATTGACTTCTTGAGAACCTTGGGACTTTCGGTAAGAACTTTGAACCAATTAGAGGACCCAATCCAGAGCCAAATAGCATTTCAGACAGAAGTACAGTATTCTAGGAGAATCCATCTGTCGGTCGTAACATTGATCACACGGCCTTAACATCATTTCTTCACCAGAGCAACCTGTTGCATCAAAATCTCCCTGAGAGATCAATCCCTCGGCCGGAAGATCTATCCTTCGGCCGCAACATCATTTCTTCGGCCGCCAGATCGTCCCTTTTCCAGATTCTCGAACGTTCTGTCAAGCGTTTGATCCAAACACGAAACCTCCCGATGCGTTCGGGCTACGCCCGGGGATTGCCATGAGGAGTTTGAATTGCATTGTAACTCCGATTCCCGTTGTGCGTTTTGATTGGCCGGAGTGAGTCACCAATTGCCTATATAAAGGGCCTTTGGGTTCCGAAATAAAACAACAAAATATTCATAAGTGGAATCACTCTCATCGGCCACGAAACTCTGCAAGAATACACTCTCATACACCCTCTTCAAAAGCCCTAACCTTCCGAAGGCAGCCACAATCCGATGATCAAACCCCCGAAGTTCAAACCCTAACCCTAGGGTTCTTGACGAAGCAATTAGTCCATCTCAATCAAATCCGAAGCAATCAAGCTACTGAGGGATCAAGGTGGTGAGGCCCAACGGCCTCTGGTTTGATTTATTTAT
>JAOTQK010060093.1:0-12177 GCA_025642025.1 Rhododendron ferrugineum | reverse complement strand
AAGTTTGTAACTTAACTTTACTTTGGTTTAGCAAGTGCTTGTACATAGGTTAAGAGTTTGTTAATACGCACAGCTCTAAGGAGTTTTGGCTTGTAAGATCCTCATGTAAGATACGTTTGTTGAGTTAATGTAATAAAATGGTTGTTCTTCCGCTATTCGCTACCCAAGTCCCTTTTAGTTATTTGATTATAACAGGTTAACCATGTGAAATGGCCTTAGTGATTAGATCACTGGCGCTTTGTTATGACTAACACCTTTAGGGGCGGGCTAGGGTCGTGACAGTTTTGCTTCTGCTTCTTCTTTTTTGTGAAGAAGCCTTTTTTCGTTCCGGAGAATGGCTCTTACTCCTCTCCCTTCGTGGGGAGGCCCTCTTGTATTTTACCAGAGCTCGGCTCCTTTCTCCAGATTTCCCTCATAAATCCCAAAATCTTCGAGGTGTTCCTTGATCTGCTCTATTTCACGAATCTCTCTTTCTCGTCTCTTGATTATGTGTGCATACTCCTCGATCTCCTACCTTTTCTTATCAAGGATGTCACCATTGTTTCGAACACTTCTCGAGTGCCCAACCGACTCTCCCCTCGACGGAATTTCTCCCTTCGTGTGGACTCTGTAGCTGTTTTACCATCCTTAGTTTTGGAACCCTCAATCAGAGCCAGCGAATTTTCTTTTTGCTGGTTGCCTTGCGGCTTTTTCGAAGCCTTTGGCGGAGACTCCTTTCCTCCTTCGTTAAGCAGGTTCTTTGGGTCGAGTGGGGTTTTGGGATCTTCTTCCATCATGGTTGATTTTCGATGGGAATTCTTTCGCTTCCCACAGACAGCGCCAATTGTAAGTGGATAAAATTCGCTTTGTGCTAGAGTAGCTCTTTTGTTTGAACAGCCTCACGTGCCTTATTGACGGAACCCTAGCTGCAAAACAGACAGGGGTGAGCGCACCTTTGCCTCTCGTCGGCGAAGGCCCTCTGATGCCTAAGTGAGTATCACGTACTAAAAAACCCTAATATCACCTATTAAAAAGACGGTATGATTGTAATGTATTCGTACCTTTTACCTCTAGGTTCACCTCATATTTATAGATGTTCGTATGCTTGTTGCCCAAGCATCCTTGTTCCCTAGGTTTACTATCTCGTATAGGAAACCCTGTGTTCATTGGATTCTCGTTCCTTTATTAGATTACTTCCTTACCCCCCGTGGGACTCTTTCCCATAACTGGCCGAGTTTCCTATTCTTATTTGGAGACCCACACAGATCCTTTATTCTCGGGATCCTACTTCATCACGGAGTATAGCTGCACTAGAATCTTCTGGAATGTTCTCCCCGCCTTATCACTTAAAGCAACGTAGGACAGGATTTTCTTGCTGTTCGGCCATCTTGTTGCTGAACAGATCGTGCTCGCTTCTGACCTCTCATGCCGTTTAACTCTTCCGCCGACCACCATGCTTCTCAGCAGTGTGTCCTGTTGTATTCGTAGCATGTTCTCACGTGTCACTTGTCGTCTACTAATTACGCTTGTTCGGGAATACCTCCCTATAGCTAAGACCATGCGTCAAAACTTGGGTTAAATTATGTGAGAGGGGAATCGGCCCATATATATATATAGTTAAGATCCTACGAGGGATCCCTTACGGTCTTACCGTAAGGGACTCCCTTTTCCCGATCGAATTGCGACGATCCAAGCCGCTCAATGTGTTCAGAACGTGATTTTAAGGGTATTCGTGAGAAATCGCCCCAAAAATTGACCGGGAAGGGCTTGATCCGAACAGTTTGCATAAAATGCATTTAAGCCCTTCCCGGTCAATTTTTTATGAAAAACTGCTAGGATTAAGCCCTTCCAGATCAATTTTTTAGGCGATTTCTCGCAGGTACCGTTAAAATCACGTTCTGAACACATTGAGTGACTTGGATCGTCGCAATTCGATCAGGAAAGGGGAGTCCCTTACGGTCTTACCGTAGGGGATCCCTCATAGGATCCCCAGGGAAGAGAAACAAGGAAACATCATAACGATATGTACGAAAGACTTGATTCTGATTAGGAGAAAGATGGGGCCCGCGAAACAAGGAGGCGTGAGGACGAGACCGTGACTGCATGAGAAGCGGCATGGAAAGCCCTTAACAACATAGATGCCTCCCCTTTCTCAAGAAGGTTGCAGGAAGCAAGGTTCCCTTACGGTAAGGCCGTAAGGGATCCCTCATAGGATCCTGAGTGTGTGTGTGTATATCTATATTATAAAACAAAGCAGTTTTTGTCTACACATACAAATATGAGCACTTCCCCAGCCGTTGATCGCCTTCAAGCTAAGATCGTAGGCGTCCGATTAAGAGAATGTTTCCTCAAGTTATACTTTGACTTATTGTTTATATACACTTTCCTTTTCAATTTATTACCTTTCGGTTTTTTTCATGTTAAGTTGATATTATTTCAAGAGGGTTGATAATTAACCTGTAAATTATTTCTTTTTTTATTTCTTCTCTCTACCTTGGCATGAGCTTTTTAAAGCGAGGCAAAGAGTAAGTAGGTTATATTGGATGGGTAGAGCAGACAACTTATTTCATTAGGATGTGTCTTTAGGCACAGGCATCCGCTAGTATATATATATTCACCGAGGCATAAACAACTCACAAATACTCTCATGTTTATGTATGTATACAGGGCCGGCCCAAGATATTTAGAGCCCCTAGGCCAAATCATCAAGTGGGGCCTTAAATTTTTTAGAATAATACAAAAAATAATAAGAGATAATTTCTATATGTAAAAATTTTAGACCAAATTTTATGTAGAACATGCTTTGGTTCAGTAGTTTGGTTGTTTTCTTGTGTTCTCTTTTTAACACAAGTTTAAAATCTACTAGCAGTAGATTTCCCATAAGGCTATTTTTTAACAAATACTGTAATAAAAACTTAAAAATAAGAGTTGTGGGCAGGAATCAAACCCAGTCCCACCGTATGGATTGCCACTCATCTACCACTGAACCAAGGAGACTTATTATATTCGGATTGAGAAAAGCCCAGATTTGAAGCCCAACTAGAAGCCCAGGCACCCAATTTTCTTTAGCAAACCCATCACCGTCTTGATTAGTCTAGAACCTTCTCCTTTCCTCTGGCAAAAGCACCCTATGTTCTATAGTTGCGTTATTTTCAGCCTCTCCCAATTTGCCAAGCACTGAAAGGTTCTAGCAGATTCTCCTTTTCTCGTATGCAAAACCCATTGCAGTAATCTTTGGAAAAACTTGAGAAGAAATGGCGGATGACTTTATGCTAGATTTGGCGGAACTCCGTAACATCCGAAACATTGCAAAAAGGCCCCGTGTTGTCTCTCTTATTTCCTCTGAAATTCGCAAACTGGAGAAGGTTATATTTCTCACTGTATACTTACCGTCGTTCGTTACGTTCTTTGCAGTTTATTTGTTCGATATGAATTCTTTTAACCTGAAACTTTAATGGGTTTGTGTTGTTATCGATGGATTGATACTGTGATGTGTGGTTATTGTCTGCTTACTCCTGAAAATCTAGTGGGGTGTTTGCATTTCGATCAATTTTTCTTTGTTTGACTGAGCCCATGTTTTATTTTAAAGGGCTTTTACCTATTTGCAAGTCTTTTGTGGTGATTGGGACACAAGGCTCAGTTTGATTTGGTTATTCTTTGTGGTGATTTTTTTTCCCTTCTTTGTAGTAGTGGCGGAACCGGGATATCAATTCCAATTCAGAGATGGCACCCAAAATCAATGTTCTTCCCCTCCGTTCCACAAACCACAAAGATGGATTATTACAAAACGAGTTGCTACATGTTCTAAGATTAACTATTTTCATATGTTCATCATCCATCAACATACTTAATACCAAAAAATTACACATTTTTCTTGATTAATCACTTATTGATGCTTGATACCCATAAAACATATACACGTTGTTGAAGAATAAAACTTTATTTTCCAATACAAAAACATTTTTTTGGACCCAGGGGTGGCGCGTGCCATTATTTCGCAGGAAAATGACGGTCCAGGATGTGTTTTGATAATTAATACCCGTCAAGGACAAGCTAAGAACATTTGTTAATACTGAAAATGTCCTTGACGGGTCTTAATTATCAAAACACGTCCTTGGCCGTTATTTTCCCTTATTTCGCCCTTGCTTGTAGTGTTTTTGGTTCTGCGTTCTGCGTCATTGTGGGAGTGGGTGGTTATCCTTGGTTGGTGGCTTGGTGCTGAAAATCTTGTCAAGGTGTTTCCACTTCCATTCAATTTTGTTTACTTGACTATACACCCTTATTTGTTTTTGAAGGATTATACCCATTTTAGTAGATTCTTTGCAGTGCTTTATTGCGAGTTCTGTGGGATGAGTTTGTTATCGATGAACTTTCAACTTCGGGATCTAATTTGATTGGCTTTCGTTTACTGGATTGGACAATTATTTTTATTTGAAGGGTTATTTACACCTATTGTCTACTCCGTTTTTTCTAGTGGTTTTGTTTTGAATTCTGATATGAGAAGATCTTGTGTTGTGGTTTCATTTTGATTAGTTTACGTTTTCTTGGCTAAACTTCGATTAAAGGGTTGTACGTTTTTTCAAGTAACATGAGAAGAATGAAGAGCTGTGTTTAGTGCTTTGGTTAGAGGACCTGTGACTTGTGAAGATTTCATGGAGTGGTTTTAGGAAGAGGAATTCTTGGTCGGGGCATACGAGTTCTATTCATGTTTTAGGACTCCAGTTGCAGACTTGCGGTTGTTTTTTTTATGTAGAATCTGTTAGTTAAGGTTTGTGGTTTTGATTTGCAAAGCTGTTACTAGTAAATAACTGAAAACTTCTTACGATCATGCAAAAAATCGCACTATGCTTGAGACACATCACCCTATACTGCACGGAAATGGTTTCTTGTTCATGCCTTTCAAATTTGGAAATCATTTTTCGGCTCTTTCAGGTGATTGTTGTTGACTATGGAAAATATTTTGTTGAAAGGCAGGAAACCAGTTGTCGTTGGTTTTCTGTTATACCAAACACAAGACAAGACAAAAAAAAATTGTGAATTTTATTTTATTTTTTTCTGTAAGTAAGCTATTTTGAGGGTATGGAAGAGAACTAGTTCATTTCTTCTCTTCAATGTTAGTTCTGTTGCATACTACTTACTCTTTGTTTCCCAAGTTAAAAGGGGAGCATGGTTTTCAGCTGAAAGGTCATGGCTTCTTTGTTGGAGTATTTTTTTTTTCCAAATTTCTGTAATGAGTGAGGTGAGTGATGCCATTTTTTGGGCAACTTTCTTCAAGTGTTATGGAAATTTTATCCAGTCTTTGACTCTTATCAAATTATTGAGTATTCGATCTGCCATTCGTAAATAGTATTTGAGTCAGAGGCGGCTCCATTTGTGTCCTTCCATGGTCAACTGAGACCATCCAATTTTTTTTTTTTTGCTTAGAATACATGTAAAATTTTTGGATTAGCCTTACTTTGAACACCCAATCCAGTTGTCAATGAACACCCAACCTAATTGTTTGAACACACAACCCAAATGTTAATGAACACCCACCCCAAAAATAGCCCACAAATTAATCCACTTGAAATTGAAAGCAATCTGTGCAATCGAATGGGAGATTAATGGATGAATGATTGCTTAATTACTTATATAGAGAGTGATGTATTTGATACCGTTGATAACGAGGATATCATGCAACGGTTTCAAAATATGAAAACTCGTCGAGTACAATTGTAATAGCTTATATACTTTGCTATTTTGGGGTTGCATTTTAGATATTATGTATACAATTAGCTTCACCTAAGGGCGTCCGCACTCAGCAAAGTGCGGACGTCCCCTTTCCCAATTGAATTTCGATGATATGAGCTGCTCAATATGATCAGAACGTGATTTTAAGGGTCCCCGCGAAAAATCAGCAAAAGAAAGACTGAGAAGAGCTTCATCCGAGAAGTTTTTATTGAACGGTTCCAAAAAAAAATATTCGGATGGAGCCCTTCCAGGTCATTTTTTTTGCCGATTTCTCTCGAGTATCCTTAAAATCACGTTCTGAACACATTGAGCGGCTCGGATCATCGAAATTCGATCGGAAAATGTGAAGTCCTTGTAAGAAGGGGACTGATTATGTATAACTTTTTGTTTATATATAATTGTGGTTTCTCAAGATAATATAGTGCAATTTCTGAACACCCTTAGAAGAATTCCTGGAGCCGCCACTGATTTGAGTAATAAGTTTGTACTGCTTCATTGCAGGCTGATGAGTATGCTTTAGTTTCTTAGGAGTATTACTTTTTTTTTTTAACCATCTAGTGTGTTATTGATATTCCTTGTACAGCTGGCGGAAGAGGCTGGTTCAACAGTGACCTCACAAACCCCAACCCTAACATCAACTCCAACTCCAATTCCTACTGCAAAAATGGTTTCTAATCCAGCAGTGAACTATTTGACGCTTGGATCTTTCAGCTGGGAGCAAGATAACGATAAAGTGAAGGTAAGCTTTTACCTACTGGCGGTGATCTTGTCCTTTGGTATTCAGCCTTGCATAATTTAAGGTTCAGCCATATTGCGACTACAAAGATTACATATCAAATGTGGGTCCAAGGTACCTAAACATTGGGATGTCACTAGCTGAACTGCCCAAACAGCCTCTGTGTGGCAACAGATACTTGAATTTTATGGTGCATGGACACTAGAGTTACCGTGTTCATGGGATAGGGGTGTGTCTGACACTTGTACCCTAATTGGAAGCTCGGATCTGTTGATGATGTTTGAGGAGAAATATGTTTACCTGGGTAAGGAAGAAAAATCTGTGACATCTAACATGGATGGGAGATAAATTCTCTTTTATGCAAAGATTTGTCTAATTTCAAGTATTTCTTTATCTTTATAATAAATGCGTGTCAAAATGTTAATACGAAACATATAATACTAAAGTTCAAGATGTATCCACGTATCCGCATCCAACTTTTGGATACATGTTTTCCTATTCTAAGCTTAGAAATTTGTTGGGTTTGGATGGATTTTACCTATTCTAAGTGCAAGTATCTGTTGGGAGATCGGATATCTGGACACACCCTCACCCAATACCCACAGCCCAGTCCATGCAACATTGGGAAATTCGGACATCCTTATAAGTACACACACAAGTATATCGATGGAAAAGGGCATTTGTCAGCTTGTCTTATGGTTGAATATGTAAAATTGTTGTTCTTTCAGGTAAGGAGTGGATTTCCCTAGTCATATTTGCGTGAATTTCTCTTTAGAGTTCTTACATTGGAATACCTTATTTTCTTTCCTTTAGATTTATGTTTCCCTGGAAGGAGTTGACCAAGAAAAAATGGAGATCGTTTTCAAGCCCATGTCTGTCGATGTCAAATTCCATGATGTCCAAGGAAAGAACTATCGCTGTGCCATACCAAAATTGAACAAGGAAATTGTTCCTGAGAAATGTAAGGTGGTAGTTAAGCCTACAAGGGTTATCATCACATTACCTAAAGCTTCAAAGGGGAACTGGTTGGATTTGCACTTCAAAGAGGACAAGGTAATTATTGCCTATCAAGAACGACAGCACTAACAATAGATAATATCTTGAAAATATAATTTCAGCTGGCATCTTTTTGAACAATGTCTTTTTTCTTCAAGAAGTTATAATTGTGGTCTAATCGATGTTGCCAAATCTGGACAAATTTCTGTTTTGCGCACATTAAGGTTATGCACTTAAAATTTTCATTTTGTTAACCTTTTGTAGCTGAAGCCAAATGTGGACAAGGGCGGGGACCCTATGGCTGGGATTATGGATTTGATGAAGGTAAAATTTGCTTTATTGTGGTTTCTCTTCATAAGTTTTCTTCTTTGCTTTTTCCTGTTTTTTCAATCTTTTTTTTCTTTTTTTGATGTTAATGCATGTGTGACTTGTAGAATATGTACGAGGAAGGGGATGATGAAATGAAGAAGACAATAGCAAAAGCATGGACTGATGCTCGATCTGGAAAAGCCGCTGATCCTCTGAAAGATTATCGTTGAAACGTGTTGGCACTTGTTGGCGTTTGCAATAGGAACAGATTTGAAGGTACCGGAGGGTAGTGTTTTTAGTTAGTAGTTTTGGTTTTCAGACTTTACGGTTAATGTTATTAGTGAATGTTGTGTTGAAATGATGTTGGGGGTTAATCTCAGTACTTTGATTGGTTGATAAAGAACATAACCATGCATGTAGCTTTCCCATATTCCTTGAGGGAGTCTTTTTCTTAGGTTCATCTACTTATGCTTTTGTCTTCACAGGTTAAGAGACAGAGAACATTACATGTTTACTCAACAATTTGATACTAATATCGGTCAATAACCGTGTCAATCCAAGTACGAAATGGTTGACACAGTAGTGATGGAACAGTTTTATCTCATACAAAATGAATACGAGGATTCATTTGAATGGATTGACACTATAATTAAAACAGGTTGGGTTTACTCATTATGGCGTTGTTTTGGAAAAGTGAACATAAACTCACTAATTTCGTGTAAATGGTTAAGCAGGTAACTACGTCACATCATAAATTCTCACGGTACCAATTGTACCATCCGTTCAGCAGGGCCTGTTAGTATTTGGAAAAACTAGCGAGGACGAGGGCCTTCGTGATATGAAGTTACAGAACTTTCTGTTCTTCAAATATATTAAAATGACGATAAGAGAAATCATGTTGACAGAATTATGAGTGACAAGTGTTGCGGGAGACTGTTCCTGGGAAATG
This sequence comes from Rhododendron ferrugineum, assembly GCA_025642025.1. Lineage (NCBI taxonomy): Eukaryota > Viridiplantae > Streptophyta > Magnoliopsida > Ericales > Ericaceae > Rhododendron > Rhododendron ferrugineum. The sequence continues at coordinate 3,478 of JAOTQK010060093.1, read as the reverse complement.
CCTCATCTTGAACATTTCCTCGTGTTCTTTAACCTCCTGGAGACCCTAATCATAGAGCAAATGCTCTGAGAGAAGAGAACTGTTAGTGAACGTTAGGAGAGCTTATGTTATCTTTCCCATGAGTTAGTGAAAAGCTGCTTGTGAAACCAAAAATAAAGCCGGTGTTGTCTAGGCTTCGTAGATGTCTTGGTGCCCTAATTAGGTCACTTCCATGAGTTTAATCCTCTCTGAAAAGTACATTTCAGGGCATTCATGCGCGTATAGCTAAATAAGAACAAATTATCAACTCCATCACACAAGCCGAATAGGCCCCCACTTAACCAATTGCAATCCAGATACAATGTAATATGCTGATGTCAATTCTATTAATTTGTGATATTAACCTTTGTTGTATTGAGATGGGTTAAAAGTTTCACGCACTTATCAACAACAACAAAAAAGAGAGGAAAAATTACAATGTTTAAAGCAATAAATTTAAGGTGGAGTGAGTTCACTTCCATATTAGTCAAAGAGTCTGCGAGGATTGTTTGTATTTTTCCTTGTCTCTTTTCAGGTGTCACACGAGTTTTTTTTATTTTTTTTTATTTTCTAACCATTGGATCGTAGACCGGCTGGTTAGTCACTAAAGTCATTCAAAGTGGTATATCAGTGAGTACCCGGTAGGTGCAAAATCAATTCGAACTACCATTAGCTATGACCATAGCTATTCAAAAACCTTGTTCATAACTTTCTCGTGACAACTCGGTGATGAGTCATTTTGTAACTCACTTCCAACTAGAGGCATGCTTTTCTAGAAATGCGTGGGTTGGTTCCAAATTCAGATGGTGCTTCCTCTTGAATGAGACAACAAAAGGGTTCAGCGCATCGTTATCCAAGGCCATCTGGTGGAAATGGTTGTATTGTTGCTCGAACTTATTCAGTGTACGGGCTTTTTCAAGAGAGTCTCTTCAGTGCACCGTCTTGTTCTTGGGATCACCACTACCTCAGCGTGGCTGATCCATTCTTCTCTTCTCAGTCTGATTCACAGCCTGGCTTGTGCCCACCCGACCAGTCACCTGGTCATCCAGGTTGTGCTGGGCATTTAGGGCTTCCTCATTATTCATGTACTTCTGTTCTGAGAGCATCAGTTCAGCCATGGTTTGAGGGGTTTCTGAAGAAAGGTGAAATAAGAATTGCCCGGACTTTAACCGTTCGATAAAAAACAAACAAAAACTGCTCGGATGAAGTCCTTTCCGGTCTTTTTTTTTGCCAATTTCTCACAATTACTCTTAAAATCACGTTCTGAAGACATTGAGCGCCTCGAATCATTGAAATTCGATCGGAAAATGGGAGGTCCTTACCTTAACAAGGTGTTAAGGTAAAAGCGTCCTTACCTGAAATTTTGTGTATGTATGTATATGTATGTATATATATATATATATATATATATATACACACACAGAGTCAGTCTCCCATGAGGGGGTCCTCATTTTAGTTAAAATGCGAACCTCCTCATTTCTCTCATTTTCTGATCGAATTTCGATAATCCGAGCCGCTCAATGTGTTCAGAACGTGATTTTAATAATGCCCGCAAGAAATCAACAAAAAAAAAAAAAAGAACGAGAAGAGCTTCATCCGAGCAGTTTTTATTTGAACCGTTCAATAAAAAATAAACAAAAACTGCTCGAATGAAACTCTTCCGATTTTTTTTTTTTTGCTAATTTCTTGGAGTACCCTTAAAATCACGTTCTGAACACATTGAGCAGCTCGGATCATCGAAATTCAATCGAGAAATGGGAGGTCCGTATTTTATTAAAATGAGGTGGTCCTTACGGTAGACGGACTGTATATATATATTTATACAGTCAGTATCCCATGAGGTGGTCCTCATTTTAGTTAAAATGTAGACCTCCTCATTTCTCCCATTTCCCGATCGAATTTCGATGATCCGAGCCGCTCAATGTTTTCAGAACGTGATTTTAAGGGTACTAGCGAGAAATCAGCAAAAAAAAAGACCGGGAAGAGCTTCATCCAAGCAGTTTTTATTTGAACTGTTCGATCAAAAATAAACAAAAACTGTTCGGATGAAGCCTTTGCTGGTCTTTTTTTTGCTGATTACTCCTAAGTACCCTTAAAATCACGTTCTGAACACATTGAGCGGCTCGGATCATCGAAATTCGATTGGAAAATGGGAGGTCCGCATTTTATTAAAATGAGGTGGTCCTTACGGGAGACGGACTAATATATATATATAATACAGAGCCCTTCTAATGCGGGCGCCCACATTCAAGCAAGTTGCGGACTTTGCCTTTCCTGATCAAATCTCGATGATCCGAGCCGCTCAAATATGTTCAGAACGTGATTTTAAAGGTACCCGCAAGAAATCAACAAAAAAAAAGACCGGAAAGGGCTTCATCCGAGCAGTTTTTGTTTATTTTTATTAAACGGTTCAAATAAAAACTGCCCAAATCAAGCCCTTTCGGATCATTTTTTTTCCCGATTTCTTGCGTGTACCCTTAAAATCACGTTCTGAACACATTGAACGGCTCGAATCATCAAAATTCAATCGGGAAAGGAAAGAAATGGGGTGGTCTGCAACTTGCTCTAATGCAGGCACCCGCATTAGAAGTGTACTGTGTGTATATATTGGATTGGTACATATTTTTCGACCGTTGGATTGGAAATCTTATGCCGGTTCAATCATGCCTTTTCAGCCGAAATTAGTGGAAAATTATGCCGGTTCAATCATTCCTTTTCAGCCAAAATTAGTGGCCAACTATGGTACTCTATAATCAAAGCCAAAATTGAATACACATATTATGGTAATCTATGATTGATTTTCAAAATCTACAAATTCTACCCTGAATGGATGGAATTACGTACAAAAATTGCCTAAATCTTAGCCTTTCATTTCTAAATCTAGACCGTCCATGTTTGATCCAAGGGTCACGGGAGATTGGTTCAGATTTGGGAAACTGTAATCCCGTTGTCCAAGATTTAAATTTTCTTTCTTTCCCATCTCTCCCTCGATCTCCTCCTCTCAGATGTCTCTTACCTATGTATCCATAAAATCTTCTCATTTCCATAACAAAGAAAGAATGAATTTCTCTGACAGTTTAAGGATACATAATACTGTATATACCTACAGTACTTCCCAAAATTGCTCCCTACAGAAAAATTTGATAATTCCTCCAAAATAAAGATAATCACGCACATAAAGCCACTAAATCAAAGACTAAAAAAATATCAATTACGACATCCATCAATAGTGATACAGTACCATTATTTTTTTTGTTTTTATTTTTTTTTACATCAAATTTGTAGACTATTGGTGCGTCTCGACAAGAGAAATCAAAGAGTAAAAAATTTAGTGGATCATAATTTTACTCTTCCGATTTCTCCATTCGAGACGAACTAATAATTCACAAAAATTAACACAAATCTGACAAATGTGAAAATACATTGAGTAAAGACAAAATAAAATAAAATTAGCCAACCC
>JAOTQK010060080.1:0-12180 GCA_025642025.1 Rhododendron ferrugineum | reverse complement strand
GATTTCCGCGACTCAGCCTATTAATTTGTCCATTGTAATATTTATTTTTGGTGTAATCTCTTGTAATATCCCCAACACTCAAGTATATGAAAACATTAATTTGTTAATTGAAAGTTCTAAAACAGATTAATTGGCCCAATGTGTTACAATGTTGTTATCAATGACTCGTTTACATGGGCGTTACAAGCATTAGGATGATATTATATTAAAACCTTCATTGATCACAAACTAATTATTTCTGAGTTTCCAATCCTTGTTTTTAGTTTTTCTTAGTGAAAATGCATTGCATTTACACCTTGATTACGAGCACTTACTTATATAGTAATTTTCAAGGTAACAGCAATGCGTTTCCATCCAATTAGCTTCCATTTGTAGCGACACGAATAGTTATCACTTCTCAATCTTGAGCTTTCCCTTCTAATGAGTTTGGAACGACTCTTCCTTTTATAGTACTATGTTCTTATCCGCTTTTGAGTTGGACCTGCTCTAACGCATTACAACATAATACATGACGCAACGGAATTAATGAAGAGATTAGTTGCGTACTAATTGAACGAATGATAAACTCGAGTCCACGAGTCTGAATATTCTTGATAAAAAGCTCTTGTAGGCATGTAAAATTTTCATCCAATCAGAAGTCGCCACGTGTTGCGGGACCTAATAAATAGGACACAATAAATGGCCAATCAAATGTTGCCATGTGTCTCGAGGTCAAAGGTCAAAGTGACACTAATGGGCCAATCAAATGGTGTCACGTGTCTAAGTGACGCAGTTATTATTTTTATTAAGCTCGGCCAATCAAATTAAGCCACTTGGTAAAAAATAATAATTGTGTTTCTCTTCGTAAATAATTGTCTTTCTTAAAATAAAAGAAAGAAGGATAATTATTAAATTATAATTATTTCTTTTACATTAAATAAAGAAATAATTAAAGGAAGATAAATATGAAGGAAGTAGAGGTTGGCCATGACTCTTCATCCTACATCTCTATAAATAGAGATGCTCTCCTCTCATATTTTACATCTGCACATTCAAGCATACAAGCTCCATAGCTCTGAAGATCGAAGCCCTCAAACCCTTCAGAATTCTTCAAGTCTCCATCCAACAAGAAGGTTCTTCGAATCGAAGCTTCAAAGCCTCGAAGAACATTCAAGCCAAATCATCATCTTCTTCACAAATCTCGGAGAAGATTCCGCCGCTCGATCCGAGAATAAGCATCAAGCCCTCGTTTCAACAGCAACCGAAGAGAAGAATCAGAGGATTAATTTCTTTGATTAGAAAATATCTCAGAGATTGTAAACCCTAATTTCACACATCAATAAAATTGACTCTTGTTCAACATTTTTCTGTCTTTTTCGCAGACTCGAAATTTGTGTTCAACAGCTCTGTAAACATTACGTTACAACCCCTTTTATAGGAAAAAAAACGTAACCCTAGCAAAACCCTAACTCAAAAACAAAAATTCTCAAAATTTGGGAAAAATAATAAAATTGGAAAAAGGAAAGAAAAATATGACTTTCCAAAAAAGAATCAACTTTTACGGAATTATACACAAAAAGTTATTAACGAAACAAATATTTTCTAAATGGCAAAAACGTCCAATTGGAGGCCTAAACGAAGGAATTAGCCCAAAAAAACCATCGGTCATCAACTCAAGGTTATGAGTATTGACCGCAGTGCGAAAATAAGTCAGCCCACCAAGTTTGGGCCCGATCCGAGCTCGTCCGAAAGTTGCCAAATCGGGTAATTTGCAATTAAACAACGTTTGGGCTTCCGAAGCTTCGACCGGTCCAATTGATCATGAAATTGAGCCTCCACGTGTTCTACATCAATACATGTCCAAATTAAGGCGGATGAGAATGTTAATGTAGTATGAGCGATCAACTATTTTTTTTTTTTGCTAAGCAAAAAGAATTTATTAATCTTTATAAAAGAATTACAAAGATTAAAAGGATCAAGAGCAGACCTGCAAAAAGCCACCCAAGACCTAGAAGAAGGCAAGACGCCAACTGAAACACCAAAAAACCCAAATAGACTAAAAATAAACTAGCCAAAAAACCCAAACGATACAAATCTTGTGTTATAAGTGACTTCCATATACACGAAAAATAGATGAAAAAAATTGGGCTTAATTTGGTTCATATTTAAGATTTTATGTTATGATGAACACCCATTAATCTATTAAAAATATCAGTTGGCCTTTGTCCCATTTAGGTTTTATTCTTTTACAACCTTATACTTTTTTAAAATGGCTAATTAGCAACAAACTGCCATTTGCCATTAGTGGGTCTACACTCTGTTCAAAATCATTTGACTGATTTCCATGTATAATCAGTGGTTAAAGATTCGAAAGCAGTACGTTGAAGATTTCTTAAACTTTTGTTGCAGACTTATTACCAGTGCAACGAAAATGGAAACATTTTAAACCTTTTCTTGTGGTCTTGCTAGTGCCATATGTGAGAGGTGGGATAAAGACGAGGGGCCAACAAGGTTTCAATATTCAATGTTATTGATAGAAGCAATATTAGGGTACAACAAAATGAATTTCAATAATTTTATTTTTCCGAACATTTTTGGGGAATTCTTTTCTGGATCTTAATATTTTCGTACTGATAACTTTGTTTCAGATCCTGTAAACTGAATAAAAATGGAAAGAGTAATTGGATCGAACATCTACACTTATCGGATTGAGCTAATTCTCGCGGAGCCCACTCGGTTTTTTGTTTTAAATTATTGAATGGCTCGGATTAACTGTGTGGAACCCGGAGTGGGCCCTGCGGGCCCGTCGGTGTAAAATAAGTAGGTGAGTGGTCGGTGGCTGTACGTTTCTTGTAATTTTATAGAGGGACTCAAATTTCTACAGTGAGAACCCTTTTTTATTAAAAAAGAAGAAGAAATGACGTGTGAGAAACCCATTTGGTTCACTGGTTTATGAAAGTGGATATCCATGACACTTATATAAGGCTTGTTTGGATTGAAGAGTCCACATTAAGGGCACTTTCATCCAGAAAACGTTGTTTGGATAGAGTCATGATTTTCGCGTTGCGGGGTGAATATACACAATCAAAAAGTTTCAAAAAAAATAAAGAGAGAGAGACACAATAATGTGAATTTTTACTAACTCAAAATAATAGTAGTACAAAATAACACCAATACATATAAAACTAAACACATTTCTCATATCTAGTGCCCAAAAAAAAAAACATGTTTCTCATATCAATTTAGATTGCAAAAGTATTAACGTTTACCTAATCCTATCTACTAAAATTAAGCATTTTGATCTGTGCTCAAACTTTTCATCGTTATTATTGTGAATGGCTAGCTTTTCAACAAGTTCTTTAGCTTGAATACTTCTAAATTGATCATGCTTTTTTGAAAAATAAGGTTTAAAAAGAAAGCGGAACGGCACCTAAGTCTCAATTGTATTAACACTGAGAAAGGCTAATACCAATTGGATTCTCGATTTTGGAAGGACCAGTGGGCCAAGCACGGAATATGCACGGAACATGCTCAACCATACTTCAGAGCTGCTGTTAATTTCAAAATCTAGATAAATCTCCTCGATGCACTTGCACATTCAGGAACCTCAGCTCATCAAAATTAATTATTTGTTAATGTTATTTTCCTATCACAAATAGTCTTCTTCATTTTCTTGTTGCTTTATTGATTTGTCGGAAAATTAAATGGAGTATTTGTCTACATTAATGATGCCTTGTTGATGATACCCATGTTAGGTTTGTAATTCTACATCAATAATTCGTGGATTTTTTTAATCATAAGTACTGGTTTTGTCATCGATTCCGCTTATTTTTTGCAGTTCCAAGCTTAATTTGGAGATTTATTTCCCCATTACTTGCTTATATGCCCACACTTTCAATATGTTGCTAGCTGGAGGTGTTATTCTCAATATATATCATTGCAGCCAATACTCTAGCTATTTGAATTTTTAACGATGACATAGAAAATTATGTATACTCTTGTGGCATTTACTGCATGTTCGAACCATTCCAACAATTTTCAATTACTACCATGGAAAAGAGTATCCAACAATCTTCCATTCATTACTACCACGTACGCAACTTTGTAACTATCCTTAATTTATCCTTGTATGATCACTCATGTGTATGTTTGATCAGGAATAAGGCCGAGTTACAAGACATTGACTCCACAAGCCATGAAGTGGGCCATTGTAAGGGAGACGGGTGTGCCAAATCTAGTATGCCTCAATAGGGGTCAGGGTCCTCTAGTCGAAGAAATACGATTTTGTGTTAACCCAACAATACCACAAAAGCCAAAGGACAAGTTTATTTCATGCCCAAGAAGAGAATCAGCTAATTGCAATGGTGACAACAACTACATCTACTTTTCTCCAGAAAAAAGGAATACATGGAGCATGTTATTTTCGTTCCTTCTCTTGCAACTACGCTGTGGGCTCGCGGCCCGGCGCGCGCTCGAAGAGTCGCCACCCGGATTTTTGAGATGGATGATCTGAGAAACCGAGAACTCATTGGAAAAGGGCTTTTGGTCTAGCGAGAACGTCGGGACTTTGGGTTCGGGAGCCATGTTACGAATGAGAAAGGTTTTTCTTTAAAAAAAAGCACCCCACTCACCCGGTGAAAACCGGTCTCTACTAAGCATTTTCGAAAGGAATTTTTTTTGATATCTTTTGAAAAATCAAGCTCTTTAACGAAGCAAATGAAAGGGGAAAGGGACACGGATAAATATATCACGTTGACGTGCACGTGGTGCTCCACTGTACAGAGAAATTTAAGATGATGCGATGAAGAAAAGAAAAGCAAAACTACCCAACAAGCTGTTTGGACTGCGGTCACCTTCAACGCGGCATACCATAGTAAAGCGCACGGCCTTACGATGCGCCGTGCGTGGTATCTATTTTGTCATCAGGCTATCATCAGTATCCAGAACATCGCCCGACGCATTGTATTGACATGCGACATCCTTCAGAAATACCAGTGGATGCACAACCACTAGATCATCTCAGAATAGTACCATTTCTTCAAGCCATGAGTATAAAACAACTTTTGATGCATTTGATCACTCGAGATGATCAAGAAAACCTTATTTATGAAGTGAAAAATGGCTTGTAGATATGGTCTCATTCTAAAGACACTAACGACAGACATCTTGACAATAGAAGCAAGCCCGACGAAGGATAACCATGATCCAGACAACTTGAGCAAGAAAATGACAGTTAATAAAAAGGCAGCGCGCTTGACCACGCTACGCCGTGCGACGCATCAAAACGCAGCGCGGCGTGGCTTGTCCAACACAGGGGCTGTTTTGTTTTGTAAAAATGGTTTTTAGGCCAGAACTTAATCAAAAGGAGTTAAGCCTGACAGCAGAAGAATCCCCTTAGGACCAGGACAGAGCCTAACCCAAGGAAACCTGATTTTTACCTTTGATCTTGAGCTTGAATGAGAGCGGATGATGAAGAACGAAAACGGATGACGAAGGATGCGAGCGGGTGAGATCAGGTGAAAAAAGATAGGCGTGGGTGTGAGTGGTTGTTGGGTATTTGGGTGGATGGAGCTTCAAAATTAGCAAGGGACTAACTTTGATGATGAGGAGATAAATGGAGCAAAGTGCTTAGAGAATGTCTTTTGGGAATGGCATTCTCGAGGTTTGGAAGTAGAGAATGAGTGTAGAGATAAGAAGAGAGAGAAAGGCTTTTGGGATCAATGATCAAGGCCCTTTTCTCTTGAGTGGAGGGGTGTTTTTATAGGCAAGAGCCAAGAATTTTGAAATTCAAATGGTGGAGGCATTTTCTGAGCAGGCCAGAAATGCATTTTAGGCTGAGCCATTTTGCAGCTGTGGCTCAAATGGGCGTGGCCGACAGCTTTCAGAGCCAGTCAGAACTTTACCCAAAATGTTGTGCGGTTTACTTCATAACGGTGCGCGGTGTGGCAAATTCTGGTATCCCGTGCATCGCAGGGATGCCGCGTGCGGCATTTTGAGCTTAGTCCTGGGCTTCTCGGATTATTTGGGCTTTTGGTTTGCTTGGGCTTTTTGGGCTGGGGGAATCTTTCATTCAAACTCTCAAAGGTATTGTTTCCCTTATTTCATCATAGGGGCGTTTCAAAGAACCTCCGAGGTCCGGATCGGGGTGTCTACATACGCATTATGTTGTATTTAGGTTTTCTAGGCATCATTATCTTCTCTAATAGAAGTTTCTTTGATACACACACCGAGGCCGTAAAGATTAGCTATAGGAGCTAGATGGCTAGCCACGCAGTACTAGTTCTCAAAGAGGGGGAGGGGATATGTTAGAAATATGCATAAATTGTGTGAGATTAAGGAAAAAAATCAGTTTTAATTAGCAGTGGAGATTTTCTAAATTAACTGTATAGTTTTAGGGTCAAAAAGCTGTTGTTGGTTTCAAATGAAGAAACGAGAGAGGAGATTTTAATGGGGACCAATGCCATGTACAGGTTTTTAATTCTATGGAACAATTTGTTTTGTCTAGAAAATATTCTAAATTCCGAATGAAATGCGACTGATATGATAGTATATAACTATGCTTTATTGCTTTGGACTTTATAGCATTTTGAGATGTGATATGGAGTATCTTATGAGAGTTACATTGCTGATTAATTTTTGCTTTAATTTTAAATGAATTTTTACACGTAGTAGGAGAATATACATAGGTTACAACATTTTCTTAATTCAAAATGCATGGTTCACGTAATTAGGATACGAGAGTTATCCATTACAACACACTAGGGGGTTAAAGTGGTATAACTAATAATTGAACTACCACAAGGGACAATTTATTTCCCACATTTTGTATGATTTTCATTTTTCACTCTTCATCCAAGAATTACAAGAAATAATTGAGTGAACAATTTAAGTTTTCGTTGTTTCGCTTTTACGCAACAGTGGTAGAAAACAATTGAAAATTGCACAAATAATTAATCCCTTCGTCCCAATACGGATGTTCAAAATTACTATTCAAACATCTCGAAAAATCATCTATATTTTGTAATTTACTTAAATTAGAGGGATTGTATATTACTATGATTTGAATCTAGACCATTGATTGATAAGATTGATGACTGTGTGTCGCCCTACATGTACACTACACGGGATGCATTACGGCACCCCCAGATCCCCAAGAAAAATCCACAAGCAACCCATATAAACTAGATCCCATGAAAATTAGGGGGAATTGCATTTCAGTGGCCCTTGGGGTATTTTATTCCCAAGTGATGGAGTACTTTTTCGAAATTTCCCAGTCATGTGAAGGAAAACAATAATTTTCAAGACATGGTGTTGAAGACAAAAATACCCCTTTCCTAAAATTGTTGCACTTTCATACCCCTCTTGTCCTAAATCAGTTGCGACTTAGGTTCATACACTGGGCAATTTAGGTTCTTTACACGGAGCAACTAAGGTTCATACACGGGACAACTTAAGTTCATACTCACCTCTACCTCTGCTTTCTACTTCTCATAACTTCCCTTTACAGAGAAACCCAACTAGAAAAAAGAAAAGGGGAATCCTCACACAGGTTTACTCCCTTTACCCCCTTCTCCCTTTCTTTTTCATGTATTTTTTTATTTTGCAGAAACAAGAGAGAGAAAATACTCACTCAATCACTCTCTCTAGCTGTTAGGTATGGTCTGTGGTAGTTGAAGAAAATCGGGGGCTTTCTTCCACTTCTCTTGCACCCAAAAACAAAGACATGGATATAATTAGGGCTGTAAACGAGCCGAATCGAGCCAAATATTATAATGTTCAAATTCGTTCATTCAGTTTTTTAGCGAACTCGAGCTCGAGCCGTACTCAATGAAAATTATGACGAGCCGAACTCGAACCGAGCTTGCCTAGGGTTGGGTCGAACTCGAGCTTGTTCACGAGTCTTAACAACCCAATAATATCATATATTTATGCTCTCATACAGGTCTAAAGCCGCAAATAAAAATTTTAGTATGTATATAAATTCGTTCATATACCTATAAAATGATAAAAACGTATACATAAGTAAGTTTTTAGTAATTGTAAACGTTTAGACTTGTACAAATTTTAAAATTTTCACTATGTAACTATATAAAATCCCCATGATATACATATGCTCCAGGTTCGCGAGCCGAATACTACTACGTTCATGTTCGGCTCATTTATGAAACGAGCCTAAAATTGAGGTTCAGATTCGGTTCGTTAAGTAGACGAATCGAATTCGAACAAGCTTTTACCGAGTCGAGCCTCGAACAGTTCACGAACAGCGCAGTTCATTTACAGCCCTATGGATACATATGAAGCAACAAGAATTGTGCTCTCGAGGATCCAGAACCTGGACCCAGAAAATGCCTTGAAAATCATGGGCCTCCTCCTGATCCAAGACCACGGGGAGAAATAGATGATTCGCTTAGCCTTCGGCTCCGAATCGCTAGTCCACTCGGTGGTGTTCAAAGGCAAGAAAATATTTGGGTCTGGCCTCAAACTCTCTGTTAACGCCATTGTTCCCGTCGTCTTCTCTGTCTCCGTTCTGTTAACGCCAAAGCAGCCACCGCTCTCTCTAGTTTGGCGGCGGGGAGGGAAAAAGGAGAAAAAAGGATGAATTGATTTAGGTTAGGGTTTGGGACATGTGAGGGTATATTAGACATTTTGGTTGGCCCTTTCCATGTATTCTCAATTACTTTTCTCCTTTTCATTTATAGAGCAATTTTATGAAAACTTGTCCATGAGTTGCGAAATGTTTGCCCTACCTCCCACTGTCCGGTAATTCCCCTAAAATGGGGGCGTACAATTAAACAAATGACTTTGACATGCTAAGTCAACTAGCTTTTTATTATGGAAACTGCAATCTCAACCCATATTTCTAAGTCCGTCCAAATCCGCTCACCTATAACCCAACCCAATCCGCCCATATTATATAATGAGTTGATATGAGTTTAACCCATATCAACTCATATTTATTTGGGTTTGGGTGAGTTGAAAATAGGTTCAATATGGGTTGAAGTTAAAAGACTCAAATTGGTTTTATTTTTCTGGCAACCGTGTCTTGTCATTCGTTTTACGTTTCCAGCTACTTGTATACTTGACTTCACATGCATGTTATCGATCATTATTTCCCTGAGCATAAACTTAGACTTTCTTTATATATTTGTATATTACTATAAATGTAATTTTTTTTATCGAAACTCATACGGCGTAGTTTTTTGAAAAAGACAAAAAAAAATAAGTCAAAAGCTGTGTTTTTTTTTATTACTTTTTTTCAGTTTCTCCCGTTAAGACAAATGAATAAATCACAAACGTTGACGCAAAACTAATAAATACGAAAAAAATTTAAATGAAGACAAAAAAAAAAGGTGACTGACTACTTCTTAATCCAAACTCACCCTCAATTTAAATGGCAATTCATATGTTTCTAGAGGGTATCTGCAAAAAGGGGGTCAATCTAGGGGTGGATTTCGATTAATTAGTTAGGACTGACTTTTTATTTTTGTCTTTATTCAAAAAAAATTCGCATTTGTTAGTTTTGCATCAAACTTTTGTGACTTATCTGCAAAAAGGGGGTCAATCTAGGGGTGGATTTCGATTAATTAGAGGAATCGAAAAATTAATTTTTTTTTCAAAACTCATAATGTTTTTAAAGAAGACAAAAAAAATATTCAAAAACTGTCTTTTAAAAAAAAATGAGTTCCAATCAATTTTTTTGTACTTTTTCGATTCGTCTCGTCAAATCAATAAATTACAAAGTTTGACACAAATCTGACAAATGCGAATTTTTTTTTATAAAGACAAAAAAAAAGGTCACTCCTAAATTTTTAAAGGGAAAATGACGGCCAAGGACGTGTTTGATAATTAATACCCTCTAAGGACATTTTCAGTATTAACAAATGTTCTTAGTTTGTCCTTGGTGGGTATTAATTGTCAAAACACGTCCTGGACCATCATTTTCCCCTTTTTTTTAAAACCAAATCCACCCTAAGGCCCATTTTGCTAGAACAGAAAATGGGTCAGGTTGGGTCGAGTTTGGGTATGGCGTACAAAAGTTAATAAACTACAAAAGTTTGACGCAAAAAAATTAAATAAAGAAAAAAAGTTACTCAATTTTTAATCCAAACGCACCCGAAGCCGGCGTTGGTATACTGGATATTTTAGCTTAGGTATATACCTACATTTTGATTTCCTTCAACACGTATATATACAAAGATCTCCCCTATTTTTCAAAAAGGGAGAAAAGGAAGTAAAACGGGTCGGGTCGGATAGGTTTGGACCATTTTTTAATTTTTTTTTGATTCCTCTCTTTGAATAGAACCAATAATCCACAAAAAAATTGACGCAGAATGTACAAATTAAAAAAATTAAAAATTGGCTTATATAGCCAAAAGACCCCACAGAGTGTTCTCCATTTGTGAACGTGTTTCAACCCATATCGGGGGAAGATAGTAGAGAAAGAAGAGAAGGAAGGGAGAAACGGGGACAGAGGAGAAGAGAAAAAGGGACAAAAAAAAAAAGAAGAGGGAAAACCGGTCGGGTCGGACGGATTTGGGTTTGGCTTGACCCATATTCGACCCAACCTGTTTCAACCCGTTAACTATTTGACCCGTCTATATTTGACCTGCGACCCGTCTCAACCCGCCCATTTGCCACCTCTAATGGAAACTAATAGGAACTTAATTTCACATATCCACGCATTAAGATCACAATATTTTCTAACTCCCAAATCACTACATTTATAAGACTCAAAAACGAAACTTGCAATCAAACTTCAATGGACAATTATTTGACACCTAGAGTAAATTTCAAGGTCCTATAAATAGCTCATGCATTTTCACCTCTAATCATCTCCACAAGCACACCTGAAAAAACAAAAACTCTTTTTTTTTAATAGTTTTAGTCATGGCAAAGAAGCCAAGCATGGGTCACCAAAAGATCAAAATCGTGAAAATAGAAATAAAAAACCACTTACAAGTCACCTTTTCAAAACGGCGTTTTGGCCTCTTCAAAAAGGCAAGTGAGATCTGCACGCTTTGCGGTGTTGAAATATCTATCATAGTTTTCTCTCCAGCCGGAAAAGTATTTTCCTTTGGTCACCCTAACGTGGACTCAATTGTTGACCAATTCCTCAGTCGAAACCCTCCACCAAACTCCACACGCGCCACCTCATTGATGCACACCGGAAAGCTAGTGTGCGAGATCTCAATTCGCAACTAACTCAAGTTGTCAATGAGTTAGAGGCCGAAAAAAAAAGGGGTGAAACCCTAGATCACATGAGAAAATTAGCTAGCCAAAGGAAGTATTGGTGGGAAAAACCTATAGATGAGCTAGGGTTGAATGAGCTTGAGCAACTCAGGGATTCAATAGAGGTGCTCAAGAAAAACGTGACAAATCAAACCGATAAGCTTTCCGTGGAGGGTAACGTAAATCTTTCACCATTTTTCTCAGCAAACGGTATCGGAATGGTTGATTCGGTTGAGATCAAACCCTATCAGATGAATGCTTCTTCAACCACTCATGTCCAAAATATTGGTTACGGCCATGGATTTTTCTGAGTTTTCCTTGTCCAATTTAGTGGTGGTCCCAAAGCTAGTAACTCACTATCCTTAATTAATTGTTACTTTGTTAATCCTTTTCAGTTTCTTTTTTAGTCCATCATGAGTACTAATGCTGATGATTAATTTCATCTAATTTCTTGGTTCAATTAATAATGAACATTTAACTTTATATGATGTGTTTGCCAGTTAAGATTTCACCCTAATACGGACAAAAAAAAGGAGTGTAGGTGGAAAAATGGAGAGTGTGGAAATCAATTTCCATAAAATAAACTGCAATAATAAAATTGTTTTTGTTTGTTAAAGATTATCAGTAATAAAGCATTTTAATTATGTCCTCAGAAATACACAAGTATGATTAATATTATGACTAACTTCTCCCATGACCATATCGCGACAAAATAAAAACAAAATGACGTCGAAGAAAAAAGATCAGAATATCGAAAGAGAAACCTTATTACAATAGACAACACATTAAAACGCTTCAATATTTTCAATTTGCCTACGTACAGTTCAACATGCAAAGTAGAAACCATATTAGTTAGACATTAGAGTTATATTCACAAACAACAGAATCAAGCAGACAGTGCCGGCCCCGACGTTTGGGTTGCCCAAGCCCGACCTCAAGCTTGGTTGCCCGCTTATTATTAAGTCATAAAAA
>JAOTQK010060062.1:0-12183 GCA_025642025.1 Rhododendron ferrugineum | reverse complement strand
ATGTGTCTTCCATATATGGTAAAAATTTCAGACCATAACTCGAAGTATTGAGTTCTATAGAAATTCGTAACCTAACAGCACTCAAATTCGTCACTGTGCAGTCAGCACAGTCACATGTTAGGAAAACGGCTGTATCTTTTAGCACGAGCATCGAAAATGCGCACCGTTTTCTGATTTTGAAACTAGAGACATAGACCTTTAAAAATATGTAAAGGTTGCTCCTTAATTATGTCGGAGCAAAATCAGTTTTTGGTTTGAAGTTGTCAAAACTGCAGATTCTGTAATTGTTTTCTCGAGGCTCGCTATCTAACTTTATATTTTGACCATATAGTCTTGGTTAGTACTAATACTTAGGACATCGAGACATTAGGATACGATGGGAATATCTTGAATTGTATCTAATATGTATTCTTGATGCTTGTTTGATATAGAGAGTTTGTGTGAAAGCTTGGAGTTGAGGTGAGTGACTTATACCTAAATTACATGAATTTTATACAAGCTTTTGATTCAAGGCTCTATTGAACATGTTTTATACTATGAGTTGAACTCCATGGAAATCAATGAAATGTGGATATGTTTTCCTATCTAGCAAAGACATTCCTACAATATGACACATAAAATGCTAGGGGTAATGCTAAGACATCGAAGCTTATCCACTACCGGGGACGCCTGGTAGATCCACAAACTATGGGGAATGTGCTTTATATATCCAAGCTATGTTTGTATGACTCAAATCTCTATGAAATGTTTTATTAATGTCCATGGAGAGCATGTGAATTATGTATTGGTCACTCATACGAGCGTTAGCTTATGTGTTTTCTCCACCTTTTAGGAATTGAAGAGTTAGATGGCGTGATACTTGTTTTGTGGACAGGAGATGTGTTCAGATTACTTGTTAAATTCTATAACCATTATAAGTAGCTTGTTAAACCTCATAATTAAGCACAACTCTGAGGTGTGTTTGGGAATCCTTAGCCTTTGTCAGTGTAAGTTGTCGTTTTATTAGATTGCCCAGAATATGCTTCCGCTAGTTACGCACTCTTGTTCCTTCTGATTATATAATTTTGAGAAGTTGAATATATGATATGGCCTTGGTGATGGTTTCACCGGCGCTTTGTTATGACTAAGACCTCCAAGAACAAGTCAGGGTCGTTACAAGTACATTACTTAGTAACTTGTTTAGTGTCTCTAGATCTCCCTTACTAAGAGAGTAAGAGTAGTGTATTTATTTCTAACTTCCCATCTCAGATTTCAAAATTTAGTTGCTCTAACAGAATGTCATGCATCAAATACAAATTCATTCAGTAGTGATCGTACGTACACTGGGATAACATGCACTTCCTCTTTTATTTCTCATTTTTTGTTGTTGTATATTTTTGTGTTTAGTCTTAAAATATAGTAACTAAAATTGAGGTCTCCAATTTTCCTACTTGTTAAGCTAGGACGGCGAACACCAACCCTTCCCAGGGTAGCCCTTTTATTCTATCCAGTTGGAAAAGAAAGAAAGAAAAAAAAAAAACGAAAAAAAAAATTGAGTTTCCATTGAAGTGTATTTATGCGTACCTTTGAGATGACTAGCAGCTTCTTGAAGAAGCATATGTCCAACTTGTAAGATATCATCCAAAGAAATTTCAATTCTAGCTCCAGTTGTTTTCTTGTTTCCTCTCCCTCCTCTTGGGCTCCTTACCTTTCTTTTCCCCTTTTTCAAGCACCCGGCGGAATTCAGGTGTCCCTCTTCCATTTCACCTTCCCCTCTTCCCTCTCTCCGAGTTCCTACTTCCTCAACTTCATCATACACCAATGTGGTTCCATAACTTTCATTATGCCTCGTGGCCCCGCTCCATGTGGCACAGTTAAAAGATGTTACCCCGCTAAAAGATGGTTCCCCGGTAAAATCTGTTGGCCCGCTTATATCTGACGCATCATACCTGTTACCATGTGGCAGCTCCTGCTGCAACAACGCTAAGTCACTCGCGGAGCACGGCGACTGGTCAACGATTTCGTCCACCTGCAACCAATACTCCAACAACTGCTGCAAATACGCTGAGTCATTCGCGGAGCACGGCGACTGGTCAACGATGTCCTCCTGCTGCAAACAAGGGCAGGATTCCATTACCGAGGGCGGCGGTAACGACTGTGAAATAGCCTTGTCCGAGTTTCCACCGTGACTAGGCGTAGCCATAGACCCAGTTACCGGTTTCGGCAAACAGAAAAACACAAGGGATTGAGAGAATATTTGGCCCCAATCAAAGAATTTGAGAACCCAGATACTAATTTGGTCCGACAGTGAGAAATCACTGAGCGAATTCTTCGAATCAGGGTTTGACAAAAAGGAGAAATTCTTCGGTGCCGAGCGGGCAGGGGACAGCTGGTGCCGAACGCGAATCTTGGCCGTCCAAACGTGTTTTGAACGGTCCAGATCTGTTTGGGTAATTTTTAAGTGTGAAATTACCAAAACACTCCATCAAGCCCAAACAGATCTGGACCGTCCAAAACACGTTTGGACGGCCGAGATGCGCGTTCGGCACCAGCTGTCCGTGCCCGCTCGGCACTGAAGAATTTCTCGACAAAAAGAAACGGAACAGGACACAAAGAGCAATTGAATTTGGAGGGATCCACGGAGATGATGATAGGGCGAGAAAGGGAGCGGTTTTGATGAGGAGAAGAGAGTCCAAATTAAAATTGTTCATTCTCCAAATCCTAGACTCGTAGATCACACCCCCTTTATTAATGGGTTTGGTGTGGAAGAGAATTGAGGATTCAGGCTCCGTTCCAGAAGCGTTGTTAAAAAATAAGCAGCTTATTTCACATTTTTAAATTTAAAAATAATGTAAATGAAAAATAATTTTTTAATTTTTTTTACACCGTATTAAAGATCTCAATGAGATCTACTTATTAAATAAGATCCATAGTGATAGGAAAATTATTTGCGTAAGCACATGATTTTTGAGCTTGAAATTGCCTTCTTACAAAATAAGAACTTTTTTTCCGCCTCACACCACTTGTACGACTTACGTTTCCTACGCTCTTTCACCTTATTGGTCTTGTGGACATGCCCGAAGGACCAAAATACTTTCAGAAAGACAGAAGCCAATGAGACACACGGTATTGGTTTTTTTTTTTTTTTTATCTTCGACGGCAATGCCATATGACTATAACAATATTTCACTTTTAGGACTCGATTGGATGCGGGATGAGATTTGGGTTACTCCCTCCGTTCTATTTTGTTTGGTCATTATTTTTTTATTTTGTGTATGTTTATTGTGTGTATTTTTCATGATTTCGACAACTTTTTATTATAGAATAAATTGAAATCTATCAAATAAGTTTTATATTGCATATTTTTTAAATTAATATTGGAAGATATGAACGATTGAAAACTGACATAAACATCAAAAAAAGGATAACTAAAATGAGACGGAGAGAGTATTATTTATGGAGGGAATAAGATAAGGGGTATTGTTTATGGAAGGTGAACTCACAATTGAATGAGGTATTAAAAAAATGAGGACAAATTAGTATTTGGATTGAATAAAGGATAAAATGAGAATAGGGTTGTGTTTTAGTTTAAGTCCAAAAAATTGACATTTTAAGTTTTTTTTCTTGAATATATTCTAAAATGCTTGTGTAAAGTCATAACTTTTTAATTTTTTGATTCCTCCTGTAAAGACGAATCAATAATATATAAAAAATTTGGCTCAAAATTAACAAACACGAATTTTTTTAAATAAAAACAAAATTAAAAATATCCGATCCATTGGTTAATGAAAACACACATGAGTCTAGTAAACGTGTGTCGTTTGCTCCAACGGTTGTCTTTTTGAATGTTTTGAATCCTTTGGAAAAGTTAACAAGACCATCAAACCCATCAATAAAAGCGGCTGTGAGGGTCTAGGGCTTGCAGAATGAACAATTTACCATTTGGAGTCTCTCTTTCTCCTCATCAAAGCCGCTCGCTTTCTCGCCCTATCATCTCTCGATCGATCGATCGATCCATTCATCTTACGATTTCACGATGGGATCACTCCAAATTCGATTGCTTTTTGTGTCCTGTTCAGGCTCTGTTTGAAGAGCAGCGGTTGAGCTTGAGCCCAGATTTAAAGAATTCGGTCGTGTTTCCCTCACTTGCGGACAAAATTAGGGTATGGGTTCTGAATTTTGCTGCTTTTTTCAACTTGGGTTTGCAAAAATTTTAAGGTTAATCTCTTGTTTCTTATTTTAATTTCTGCGAATTTTTTTTCTACATCCCGTGGTTTTTTTTCTTTTATCCTAAAAACTATCCACATTCTACTTCGTCCTTAAACTATGTAAACAACAATTTTGTTCTCTAGATTTGCAATCTATTTCATCCAAAATTGGTCGAAATCTTACATAGAAATTAGGCGAAAGAGATAGCAATCAGAAAGAAAGTTGAGTAATAAAATTGTTGTTTACAAAGCGAAATTAACTGTTTTTTATCATTATCCCTTGTGTTTTTCTATTTGTTGAGTTTGGTAACTTTGTGTCCCTAGCTTAGGAACAGTAGAGAATCGGCCAAGGCTATCGAAGAATCCGAGGAGCTGACCTGCTTCTGTTTCTCTTAATTTAAGCCAGGACCAATAGATGAAATGGAGCCTCCTACGACTACGGCTACGGCTACAGGCCGACGGCCGAAGGGGAAGCTGCCGGTGAAGGCGGTGGTGCGGCCGAAGCAATATAGGGGAGTGAGGTTACGGAGTTGGGGAAAGTTCGTGGCGGAGGTTAGGCGTATTAACGGGAATAGGATTTGGGTCGGGACTTACGGAACAGCTGAGGAAGCCGCACTTGCTTATGATGAAGTGGCTTACCGTTTGTATGGCTCGAGGGCAGTTCTGAATTTTTCTCTCCGAATCGGCTCCAACAAGCCTGAATATACAACCTTAATCCCTGCGGTCCGTGAACAATTAAAAAGGGATATAAAAAGAGCCGAGCAAAGGGGGGCACCCAGTGCCGAAATTCCTGTGGAAGATATCTTACAAACTAAGGGAAGGAGTCTTAAGGATGCTGCAAGGAACCTCAACGGTACGCACCTATTAGGTTATACACACTCCTTTAAGAAATTAAAACACAATTTTGTTCTGGTTTTTTTCAACTCAATAGACTACAAGGGCGTACCCGTACCCTCCATATTCAAGACTCGGGAAAAGGTTGATGTACACAAGCTTATCCCTGCAAGCGCAGAGAGGCTATTTCTGAAAATCGAACCCTTCACCTTCATACCACAATGGAACAGCTTTACCGCTGCCCCAGTTCCACCCTTCTTCAACTAGCTAGACTCTTCGCACGAAAACTTCAGACTCCAATCATGCTCTGTATGGGAGCTCAGTTTCGGAGTCCTCAATATTAGTTTCTACATTTGGAGACTAACAAGAAAATATACCCAGAGAAAATGGAAGAAAGGAACTGCAAACAAACCGTATGTACATAAGTTCACTACCGTTGAAAAAGTATTGACGACATTTTTAAAATGATATGTATATTTGATACATTCTGTAAAGAAGATAGAGAAACTAAATTTCAACATTTTAGAAGAAAAGTTGAGTTCGAGCAAAAAATAAATAAACTTCTCTTGGAAATGGAGATTTGTAAACTACTTGGGCTAGTTAACATGGTCAGAATGTGTGCTCTTGGACAAGTCTCGATTCGAATCACAAAGGGGTATACTAATGGTATTTCAGTTCTTTATCCCCCCTTGAAATTGCTTCCCCCAAAGCTTAGGGTCTGAGTTTACCTGGTACATGTGGAAAAGTAGGCCATATGTAACCGTGAAATTAGTCGCGGACTCGCCGCAAAGTCCTGGACACAGTCATTAACAAAGAAAAATGGATTTTTTTTTGGAAAATTGTGGTTACTGCATGTGAATGATGATATGCTCTGAATGCAATGTTTTTTAGTCAAACATATTTTTTGTGGCTCTTGAAAATGGAACTGTGGGTTGGAGTTGCTTTGGTAGAAAAATATTGAGGTTTTGCATTCTTCCTTATTGCAGTTAACCAATTTACACCGAAGCGTGCTTGTCCAAAGTATGGTATCCACATATGGCCACCTCGCAAGAAACACAATTTTATTGGGCAATCTTGCCCCAACAAATCTCCTAAGTTTGTTGATCAAGAGCGAAGCACACAACTGAATTCTGATGCGTTGCTGCCTTCTAATCAAGTCTCGGCTAATGCTGACACTACTAGTGTAACTGTGAAGGCAAGATATGGAAATGATATAATAATAAAGTTTCGGCTGTCTTGGCCATGGGGAATAGTAGAACTAGAGCAACAAGTGGAAAAGAGGCTGAAACTCGAGGCTAGAACTTATAACATCAAGTACAAAGACGGGGATAAAGAGTTAATTTTAATAGCTTGCGATGAGGATTTGCAGGATTGTATATCTAGTTCTAGACTGCAAGGTGCCACTTCGATTGAGGTACTTCTTGAGCCAAAGTAGCTGCTGAATTTTGCGTTGACCAACATGGATCTTGGTTTTTGATCCGAAACTTGGATCTTGGTAATCAAGCATTTTACCCTCCTCTCTTTTTTTTTTTTTGATCGGCAATAAAATTTATTAAAACGGGGGAAAGGGAAGGGGAGTCCAACCAATAGTTGGATAATACACCTCAAAGGCCGAAGCCCAGCACTCCTAGGGTCTAAGCAGATACAAACAATAAAAGCAAAAAAAGCCCAAATCTGCAACCCAAATAAAACAATAAAGCCCACACCACAAATCCAGCCCAACCAAGGGCCGGCCCGCCCAAACCAAACCCTAACCCAAGAGACACCGCACCCCACCGCCGCCGCACAAACCACCGGAGCAAAACACCTCGCCGTTAAGCAACGCCAGCCACTCCCATATGTAGCGGCCGGCGGGGAGCACCGGCCTACGAAACGACAAGAGGAAACGGAGACATCGGGGCACGGGCAAACCACCACCGAAAGCAGCTACACAGACAATCCTCCTCTCTTTGTACTGTACAATTGTTTGGTTATACGGTCGATCTGTTTAGACGTCTCCTGTTCTATTGTGCGAGAGAAGGTCGTTTGGTGATCCTCCAGCTGGCTTGGTACTTGAGTTGTTAAAGTTTTAAAATTGAGCGGTTCGAATGGTATGTTTTACAATTTGCTGTCTGATTTCGGTTTTCAGTGATACAGTTTTGTTGAGCTTTGTTTGTGCTGAAGAATGGTAGGGAGAAAAGGGAGACGAACAACAGTGCTAAGGATTTTTTTGTCTTGTAATAGAAATCTTCACCCTCACATATTTCGTGAATCCCATAGTGAATCTTGAATGAATCAAGTTGACATCGTACAAGATACAACGTCCAATTAGATGACATTAATTTTTTTTTTTTGAGAGAATCTCACGATAGGGTATGAGAGTGCCAAAAGTAAGCCATGGAAAGTGCCAAAGTTTTATAGCTTAAACCTGGTGTTAAATGACGTATCTGCAATGAGTAATGAATTTTTCACTTTTATTGTATTCATTGCCCCAAACTCTTTCTCCACCAAATGGTGCATGCATGGCTGAACTCGAGATATTCATGTTGTTGACGGTCGACGGACTTTATGAAGGGAGTGAACTGGCGTGATGCCATTGCTATACCTACTGAGAGCATGTGCAATTGAGAGCATGTGCAATTGTGCAGCAATGCCTATGGTACGGAAATATGGTTCTATACTTATAACTTGGAACCATATTTTACAACTTCATATATGCTCCAATGGGAAATCATCTTTAACACTTTTGTTGCTTATTGGAGAAGGAATGATGTTCAAAGACGGACTTCCTTACCGAAACTCATTCTTACAAAACTCCTAGCTCTTAAAAAGGTCGACCCTTACTCCATTCCTTCCTCATTTCAGGATATCTTATCTGGCAATTTTCATGGTTTGGGTGGCCTGGTTGAAACCCAGAATTCTGTACTTCATGTTGGTGATGTAAATGGTGGGATTGTTGTCTTGACAATTGAGGTCTAATCTCCGGATAGCCGCAGTATTGTGGTTCTCCGTATCCATGGAAAGGGTAAGCCTATTCCGGTGATGGAGCCAGAACAATTGAATGTACTGCCGCAGGTATGGTAGAATAATGCATCTGGGTTTACTCAAAGAAAGAGGAAATTGAAGAATTAGAAATTGGGTTGTGAAGGGGAGGAAAGAGAGGATAGGAAACCATGAGAGTTTTTGGAAGTTCATTGGATGGAGAGCTCTTTGTTGAAGAAGGGGGAAGTGTTCAGTAGGGCAATCTGGTGTGTATGATACCTTCATGGTCTATAATTTAGACCTCTCTTGTCGTGTCATGTCGCCAACTTCACTGACTCTATGTAAAAAAAAAAACTCTACTAGAACCGGATCCCTTAAAATAACATGATCATCATGTCCCCCCGTGAAGACAAATAAGGCGGAGGGCGTGGCGACGACATTGGAAACGCGGTGGCAACAACATAGAGAAATATGAGGGCGACATAGGGAAATTCAAACCTGTGGCCATATCCGACTCTCTGCTGGTTGTAGGCGCAACCATTGACATACTAGATTAGCATACCGTGGGATTCACGAAACTATGTGATTGAAGAATTCTAGTACAAGATAAATAAGTCCATAGCCTTTCTCCCTTACAATTCTTTATCACTAACAAAGCTCCACAAAACTGCATAGCTGGAAACTAAAAACCAGACAACCAATCGTTAAAGATACCATTTGAAGCACTAAATTTTAGAGTTTTTAACAATGGCAACTCAAATACAAAGCCACTGGCGGATCTCTAAATGCCCTTCTCCAGTGCAATAGAGCAGGAGACTTCCAAACAGATTTGACTGTATAACCGAACACTTGTATAGTAGTAAAAAGAGGATGGGGAAAATGCTTGATTACCAAGATTCAAGTTAGTCAATGCAAAATTCGGGAGCTACTTCGGCACAAGAAGTACCTCAATCGAAGTGGGGCCTTGCGGTCTAGAACTAGATATACAATCCTGTAAATCATCATCGCAACCTATTAAAATCCACTCATTATCCTCATCTTTGTACTTGATGTAATAAGTTCCAGCCAACCTCTTTTTCACTTGTTGCTCTAGCTCTACCATTCCCCACGGCCTGGACAGCCGAAACTTTATTATCATATCGTTTCCGTATCTTGCCTTTATGGTCACAATAGTTGTATCAGCATTAGCCGAGACTTGATTTGAAGTCAGCAGCACATCAGAATTCAGTTTTGTGAATCGCTCTTGATCAACATACGTGGGAGATTCGTTGCGGCAAGATTGACTGATAAGCTTATGTTTCTTGCGAGGTGGCCATCTGTGGATACCATACTCCCGACAAGAACGCTTCAGTGTAGATCGGCTAACTGCAATAAAGAATAATTCAATAGCTCGATATTTTTCTACCAAGCAACTCCAACCCACATTTCCAATTTGGAGACCCACAACAAAATCATTTTCGCTAAAAAATTGCATTCAGAGCATATCACCATTCACATTAACTAACCACAATTCTAAATCCTTTTTCCTTTGGTAATGAATGTGTCTAGGACTTCGCAGTGAGTCCTCGATTAGTCACGAGCACATGTAGCCAATACCAGGTAAGTTCCAAGCCTAAACCCTGAGAGAAGCAATTTCAAGGGGGATAAGAACTGAACTCGAACCCCTTTGAGATTTGAATCGAGACTTGTTTAAGAGCACACATTCTGACCATTTTAATTAGTCCAAGTAATTAACCAATCTCCATTTCTAAGAGTCGTTTACTTCCTTCTCAAACTCAAGTTTTCTTCTAAAATTTTGAAATCTAGTTTCTCTAGCTTCATTAGAAAATGTATCAAATATACATATCGTTTATTGTCAATACTTCAACGGTAGAGATCCTATTTACATAGGGTTTATATGCACTTCCTCTTTTTATGTATATTTTTTGTTTAGTCTCCAGATATAGAAACAAAAGTTAAGGTCTCCAATTTCCAGTTCCCATACAGAGCATGATTCATGTCTGAAGACTTTAACACAAGAGTCTATCTAGTAGAAAAAAACAAGAACAAATAGAGATTTTCATTTCTTGGGGGAGTGTAAATATGCGTACCATTGAGATTATTTGCAGCTTCTTTAAGACTCAATCCCTTATTTTGTAAGATATCCTCCAAAGAAATTCCAATTCTAACTCCATTTGTTTTCTTGTTTCCTCTTTCTTCTCGTGGGATCTTTTCTTTCCTTTTCCGTTTTCCCAAACACCCAGAATTCAACTGACCCTCTTCCATTTCACCTTCCCATGTTCCTTCACCCACCATTCCAACTGCCTCAACTTCATGATTGCCAAAATCCTCATCTGGTCGAGCTCTCGGCAAAAACTGCGGCTGTGGAATTTCCTTTACAACAAAACTATTTGTGTCAGCAGTAGCCGCCAAGCCTTGATCAGAAGGAAGAGTATCAAAATTCAACTGTGAGATTCCCTCTTGATCAACAACCGCAGGAGTTGTGTTGGGGCGAGATTGACTAATAAGATTGTGTTTCAGTGTAGATCGGCTAACTGCAATAACGAAGAATTCAAAAGCTTAATATTATTCTTCCAAAGCAACTCTAACCCACATTTCCAATTTTTTGAAACATGTTTTGAGTAAAATCAGAGCATATCACCAATCACATTTACTAAGCACAATTCTCAATTCTTTTCCTTTTGTTGATGACTATGTCCAGACTTTGTGGCGAGTCCATGACTAATTTCACCGTTACATATAGCCTACTCTCCTACAGGCTACATATAAGTGATATAACAGGTAAATTTCGAGCCTAACCCCTAGAAGAAGCAATCTCAAGGTGCAGTAAAGAACTGAAATACAAACAGTATACCTCTTTTTTTTTATAGGCAAATAGTATAACTCTTGGAGATTCGAATCGAGACTTGTCAAAGAGCACACATTAGGACCATTTTACCAAGCCCAAGTAGTTCACAAATCTCCATTCCCAATAAGAGTCGTTCACTGCTTTCTCGAACTCAACTCTCCTTGTAAAATTTTGAAATTTAATTTCTCTATCTATTTGAGAGCATGTAATATTCATTTTTAAATTATGGGTAAACTTCATTGACACCCCATGAGGTTTGCCTTGATGAAGGATACCCCTCAGAAATAGCAATGAACCCCCTGTGGTTTCTACGTGTGTTTCACCCCACTCCCAATCGATAATTGTCTATCCAAACACATAATGGAATGAGCCGAAAGTGATTTAGATCTAAAAATTCACCATTTATGATAATAAAAAGTAGTAAAAACATATCGACTCTCACTTACTTTGAATCAAAAATGACCTTTCTTTACCCATATGAGGACCTATTTTGATCGAAAAAGGTAGAATTTAATAAAGGCAAACGATTTTGGCACTCCAAATTTTGGTAACCACACTCCAATATTTGTCTTTTAATGTTCATGTTATGTGTATTTTGAACACTAAAAGACAAATATTGGAGTGTGGTTATGAAAAGGTGGAGTGCCAAAGTCGATTTCCTTTAATAAAAACTAATTGTTTTTTACTACTCAAAAGAACCATTTCTTGGTCACTAGGGCAAATTTATTACTTTTGGGGAAAATTTGCGAATTCAACTAACCCTCTTCCATTTCACCTTCCCCTGTTTGTTTACTTTTGGCCAATGCCAATAGATCCGGATGGACCTCATCCTCATCCACTAAATCAGCTATGAAGCGGAAAAACACTCGATCGGCAGATATCTTCCTATAATGTTTCCGGACTTGGAAGCCTCGATAAACAGCCTGCATCAAACAAAGTTGAGTATATGAGTCATTATTAGCGGAGAGAATGGGAGTGCAGGCTGCAAGTAATCACCAAAATGTATGTTGCAAAATACAGGAGTTAATGTTTGTGTTCTTTATGCCCTCTTATAACGTGCATGAGAATTGAGGAAAGAAATCATCTTAAACCAACGCCCTTTCTACTCCCATGGAGACTTGCATCGCCATAGGCGGAGCCAGGATTTTGACTTGGAAGGGGTCAACTTGATGTCCGATCAAGCTGATTTTTTACATAGACATATAAATTTGTGGGTCTTACAAAATGAATGATTCAGATTTTTACAAAAATGCTAAATCCAAATGAATAGTTTCTTAAGAAACCACAAAGGTTAAATATCTACTTCCCCCTCCAACTATTCCAATTTTAGTTACTTCCCCCTCCAACTACCAA
>JAOTQK010060043.1:0-12185 GCA_025642025.1 Rhododendron ferrugineum | reverse complement strand
TGTATTGGTTTTTACTTCCATACATGTGTTGTAAATAACTGGAAATAAGTAAGCTCATACTTTTATGGGTTGATTTACTTGTAATTTTGGCATGAGAAAGAACAAACCAGCAGATCTGTACTTATTTATATCAAACAATCTTATTCAACCTACTTTTGTTGGGCCTTTTGTAATCATAAATACGGCGCACTTATGTATATGAAACTTTACATCAAACTTATGCAGCCTAGCTTTCAAAAATACTCAACACCGTTCAATTCAACGGGCATGACTCAACGGGCATGACGGACGTGCCTTGCACGTCGCTATGTACCTAGTTTATCTAAAAGCAACATATTTTGAATCGAAACAAATTAATGATCGATCACACCAAGAAGAACAACAGTTTATTTGCATTTAAGGACAAATTTAATGGTTCAACATGGATAACTGAAGTTGCAGCTTCAACATGGTGGCATGTCTTGAGGTGGAGGCAACAATCGGTCTTCTGGATGATCGCCATTCTTGACAATGAAGGCCATCTCCATTCCCCAAGTTAAGTGACGCTCAATATGACAATGCATGAACCAAACTCCTATGACAAACATGTACGTATAGCTTTATTTCAACTAATGGTGAGTCAAATATTGCAACTTGAAATAAAACTAGCTAGGCACATAGCAATACGGATGTAATTACTTTTAATGTAAATTTTATATCTAATTGGTCTTCCAATTTGAAATAAAACACACTACGGCCTTAGAACTTTAAGAAAATGGCATTGACAGGACATGTAATGTTAATACTCCCTTCGTCCCATTTGTTTGCTTGTTATGAAAAATCTGACTTTTTAAGGAATACTCAAAGTTAAAAGTTCAAATTTTCACAATTGCCCCATAATTTAACTTAGAGTATTTACGTCAATTCAAAACTGGAAGGGTAAAATTGAAAGTTTGTCATGTTTTGGTGGTTATTTTTAGAAACAAAGCATTCATTTTAGAAAGGCTCAAAATGGAAACATGAGCAAACAAAATGAGACAGAATGAATATTTATCTTCCGGAAAGTTCTGTTTTCGTCGAAAAAACATACCAGGATTGTTGGCCTTGAATCTTATGGATGCCCAACCATTCTTAGGGACATCAATGGTATTTTGCAGAGGAGGGTCCACGAGATTATAACCCAATGGGTCCTTATCTTTGTCAAAATTACCAAATCCCCACCCAACCACGAAAAAGCTGTGTCCATGCAAGTGCATGGGGTGATCTGTGCCCGCAACCAAGTTCGTCCCTTGCAAAACAATCTCCACCGTCGAGTTGTACTTCAGTACTTTTACTTCCGTCCCGTTTTGCGGCAACTCTAGCTCCAACGGAAGATAATCCGCCGTGTAATCGAAAACCAACGGTGGGTAGCTGGGAAAGTTAGCTCCATAAACGCCTCTGATGTGTTTATAGTAAGCTTGAAGAATATCGATCGATGGGGACACGAAGCTTATGTTGTTCATGCTGGCAGAGAGTCGCGTCCCATTAGGACCCTCACACGAATTATTAGCACAAGGGAGGGTATTAACGGAAATTGTGAAAAGTAATTTCGTTGAATTGTTTAGCGGGACGTGGACCGGATGTTCTTTGCTTCCTAGGCTTCTAAGACGGCCGGTGAAGCTAACGGAAGCGTTGGTATCGTTGTAGTGCGGAAGGGAAGGTAGCGGCGGGGACGAAGATGAAGAGTAGTTTCCTTTGTAATGGATAATTGCCGTGGTGGTGGTGTTGTCGTACGCAACTCCGACTGCACTAGAATAAACCCCCGCGGCCATGTAATAACGACCAAGTGGTTGGTTGGCTTGCAATAAGGCGTCGATGGTTTGTCCAGGGGATATGGCTATTTAATTTGCTTTTAGTGGTTTGGTGTAGCCGGCGTCCGTTCCGGTGACCGTGAGTTAGTGTTTTGCGACAGCGAAGAACATAATGTCACTCATGCCAACGTTGATTAGACGGAGTAGGTAGGTTTTTCCGTGATCCACCATCAGCTTGAATGTATCTGCAATAAAAAAATTCAGATATGTATGTAACGATGTAGACTTGGTTGAACGAAAAGACTGTGCAAAAAGAAAAAGTTAGATTCTCAAAATCTTTCCTTTATTTTTTTGGAGCGGCAAAACATAAATTTTATGAAACTCGATAAGGGTACGTCAAACATCTAATAGAAAATTGGATGAAACATCTAAAAGGACCAAGCTTGGACGCCAAACAAACATCTGTTCTTTAATTTGGGAGAAAAGAAAAAGTAACATTGATTATCAAAAAAAAGCTTTCCTTTTCAGGCTTCAAGAATAGAATTTTGGATATGAAATAGGTATACATTTTAACACGTTTGATTGGGTCACTTGGGTGATAACAAATTTATGGTGATGTATTTAATTATGAAAAAAACTAACCATGGAGCTTGTGAAAGGGGTTTGCTGAATGCTGATTCTTCCTTACGAAGGTTTGAAGCTAAAATCGGCCCAAATAAGATATGGGGCCTTTGGACCATGCATTTGTTTCAAATTCTAGTGCTCCTAGTCTTTTGGGCCTACTCTCTTTCTCTGTTATATGGGTGAGTAAGGACGAGAGAAATCGAAAAAATAAAAAATATGACTTTTATACAAGTATTTTGAAAAATATTCAAATAAAAGCTCGAAAAGTTAGTTTTTGGACTTTTTCTTTGATATTTCCCAAAATACTTGTATAAAAGTCATACTCGTAATTTTTATCTTTTTCGGTTCCTTTCATCCTTACTCATCCATATCACATAAAAGTTTGGCGTAAAACTAATTAACAGGCGTAAAAAGAATTTGAATAAGGACAAAATCAAAAAATTATGATGCATAAGTTAATCATTAACATGAATGGGGTGCGTATTAGAGTCTAGAGAACAAAAAAATTACAAGATGAAGTTATACAAAAAAGTAGTTTACTGTGAGCGTGAGATCAAGCCATGGTAGGAAGTAGGAACCACACCCAGGAACAGAGCTAATTTTAGTTAGCCGGGTGAAAAGAGAAATGCTACTGGTACAGCAAAAATGACACAGACAGCGCGTACAACACCCGTTTGGGCCCGTCTCGGGTCCAACAAAAATAATCGGAGCCACTTATTTTGTTCAATATATTTTGCTTTAGGTCTTCGTAAAAAATTAGCTCCATCTGACATCTATAAGGGCTTTTACGAAGAGCCCAAAATCACTTTAGAAATTTTCATAAGCAATTTAGGATGCTTCGTAAACGCCCTTATCGATGTCGGATGAAGCTGATTTTTTTCGGGGATCTTAAGCTAAATATATTGAACAAAATGAGTGGCTCCGATTATTTTTGTTAAACCCGAGACGGGCCCAAACGCGCGCTGTATGCGGCGTCTGTGCCATTTCTGCTGTACCAGTAGCATTTATGGGGTGAAAATATACACGTAAGGTTATATGTCATCTCAGTGGGGCTAAACTTATTGATTAAGTTTCAAATCCGGATTAATACTACATAGTAGTATTTTACAAGATTGACATTCATATTTTTAACATGTCATTAAATCTATAAATTTTTTTGAATGAAATTAAGTAGAGTACTGAGTGAGACCTGATTTGGAGCAGGGATAGAGATCTCCAGGTTGACCATTGATAGTGAGAGCATCAGATACATTTGGGTCTCCTCCAGTCCGACGGAACATATTCAAAACTTCCTCCACATCTTTCTTCCACCACTCTCCTGCAAATATAAATAATTCATCAACAGCTACAATAAACGATCTGATCAAGGAAAAATTATTTCTTTTGTTCCAATAATTCATAGTTAGACTCCTATAATGGTGCTCCCCGCACTCGACTTAATAGCTGTCAAGAGATGGTTAAGTGTGGTATGAGACGAGTTGAGCTCAGGCTACAAGTTTTTTATGCTCATGCTCGTTGGTTGATAGCACCATTTTCACATGTTACCAAGGTACTCCAAGAGTACTGTTGAATAATCATCATGGGCTTGAGTTTGAGTTTTATACCAAGAATTATGGGCACTTCAGCATGAGGCTTAGGAAAAGGATAGCCAGAGCCTTTCTTGGGATGGATGACGATCGCCCCATGTACCGTGGCACGTGACCAATCGCTATGAGCGTGCCACCACAAGGTTCCTTCTTCTATTGACAATACGATCTTTTGACTAAACTTTGCTCCGGGTTTAATAGGACACTGTGTAATATACTCTGTACCATCTGACCAAGGGTACTTGCGTTGTTTTACTCCATGCCTACAAAAACAAGCAACAAATGGATTATTATTTGCATCTCTCTCTCTCTCCAGAAACAAATGAACATATATATATATATATATATATATATATACCAGTGAATGGTGATGTTTTCTTTGCCTTTGTTGTAGACGTGGACGATTACGGTATCTCCTTTATGGACATAGAGAGTTGGTCCAGGAAATTTTCCATTTACTGTCAATATTTTCTTTGTGCTGCAGAGCCTTGTGTATGGAGTTTCCTTCACCTGCCAAAGGAAGCAATTCACACATGCAACGACACCAGGATTTTACCATAGCAGTGGCGAAATGTATACTAAAAAATCTAGTGGTGGCGAGACTATATAAGTTGGGCATAATTTTTTTTTACATGTTATAATTGCATTTTCTAAAATTCTTGTCGTGTCGGTCGCCACCACTAGACCTTCCCTGGTCCCATCCTTGCACACATGGTTTACATTAATTTCTATTCATTTATTTTGGACATAGTATTCCAAATCTCTCATTTTTACCTTAAAAAATTGCTTTATTTCAAAATCCAAAAACCATAACATAGTGAGAAAAAAATCCACTGAAACATATAGCTTTGCAAGTACATACGATCTACGAAAGAGGGATATCTGAATGAAGATTATCAAACATTTGTTCCGCCTTAGAATTGAGAATTCAAATCTATTTACTTACTTGTCAAATAAGTAACTCGGGTAAAAAATAAGGGTAGTGATTTTTCCACCTCTTTCTACAATCCGCACTACTTTGTTTTTGCTTTTATTCACTTGAAATTACCATTTTGCCCTTTTATTAGCTCACTTTTTCACTCATCAAGGGTTAATTTAGTAAGAGTACAAGAATAAGAACAAAAATAGTAACAATTTACATGAATACGAACATAAAGAGAAGTATTGATGGTAAAAAGAAAACTTTGAAAATCAATTCCCAAAAACGAAAGACGGGCTCTGTAAATAGACTTGACACCTCAGTACATGGTTGTTGTGTTCATCCATATATTAGGTGAGGTGAGCAAATTAAAGTTGTCTTCGAAAAATTATTGCTGTTATTCATCTTTAACAGAAAATAAAAAAACTTTTTTCCGTCGGCAAAAAGAAGTATATAAAGATTAAACGAACCATGGGCACAACGACAATCGTCACCCAAGACCCAAAATAGAAAAGCAAGACACTAGCCAAAAGAAAAAGGACCACCGGAAAGAAGATACCCAAACCTAATTACCGAACACCTCCAAATTAAAACCCAACCAAAAAGCACCTATATCAGCCGAGAAAAACCAACCCTATCCGAAAACAAAAGAACAAATGCCCGACCTGCTCTTTTTTCATTCAACCTTTCGTTGGATTCTCCTCTCCCTCTTCCCCTCATTTAATGTACCCTTTGTCAAATATTCTTGATAAAACTTTTGTTGCCTATTAAAAAAACGCCCAACCTGCAACAGAAATACACAATCAAAACTAGAGCCCTCGCTAAAACTACCCAGAACCAAACCGGACAAGACTTTGACTTGTATAAATCAGACAAATGCATGTTTGTGCCTTCCTAAATGGGTGCTGCATGTTGAACATGATAGTTTTATGCAAGCTTCTAGGTGAGTTTGAGCCAATGTGGGCTGCAATATATGCATCAAGATTCTCGATTGATCCAATGGCCTGAAAATGCAACGGAATGCCGGTGAAGCATTTTCAAGTGCAGAGGATTTGAAGGGTATAAAACGAGCCATAACCATTTAAAGTGCTAAATTCAGTAGTAAGACCATTACGCCTACCACAAACTTATGACGAGCCAAGGAATGGCAATGGAAGAAGAGCCCATTAAGCAATACTAGAAACCATATAAATTGCAAGTTGAACACCTTCATGACAGGAAACCACATCAAATCTCTTGGTAAATTTAATGGAACTATAAAAAAAAATTGGTCTACTTGACTTGTTTGCATGGAGTTACATCTATTTATAGGGGCACTGAAGTGGCAAAATGAAAGCCAATAAGAAAGTGAGGAGTCTATTAATTGCGCTGTCACTATCAAAAATGAAGTGGGTATTTTAATAACTTGTACCAATTCCTGAAGAAATTCATAATCCGAGCAATCCATCACAGTAATTATCAAGAAGTAGAGAGAGAGAGACGAACAAGATAGAGAGAGAATGTATTTGCCATTTTTCTGATTTTCTGTCTTGTTAATGGCTTACAAGCTAAGCACTTCTGTTAGATACATCAGAAGAGCAACCTAACCACCTAATTACACATTACACCACTAACAACAACTAATTGCACAATTGCCCTTTAATGACTTTTACTTACACACCCCTGCAAACTCATAGGGGTATTAACCACCATGAGTTTGGACTTCAAATACTGAAACCAAGCAACAGACAGAGGCTTGGTAAAAATATCTGCTATTTGATCCGAGGTCCCAACATATTGCAACAAAATTTGTTTTGTTATAACATTTTCTTGATCAAAATGATGGTCAACTTCCACATGCTTAGTCCAGGCATGAAAAATAGGATTGGAAGCAAGAGCAATGGCAGACAAGTTGTCACACCAGACAACATGAGGAAGAGTAAGAGACACAGATAAATCAAGAAGCAGTTGTTGTATCCAGGAAATATCAGCAGCTGTATTGGCCAATGCCTTGTATTCTGCCTCTGTGGAAGACCTAGCTACTATTGGCTGTTTATTGGCACTCCAGGAAATCAAATTAGGCCCAAGAAACACACAAAATCCTATTGTGGATCGTCTGTCTAGGTGATCACCAGCCTAATCTGCATCTGTGAATGTAGTAACATTCAAAGGACCAGGCACAAATTGCAACCCTTAATGCAAACTCCCTTTAATATATCTTAGAATCCGCTTAACAACAACAAAATCACTCTGTTTGGGATTATGCATGTGCTGGCAAGCAAGATTAACAGCAAAAGAAAGCTCAGGCCTAGTTAATGCAAGATATTGGAGAGAACCAACAATGGCTCTATACCAATGCTGATTTGAGAAAGGGATATCTGGTTCCAGAACTGTAGGTTTGGTTGAACAAGGAGATGGGCTTGGTCTACAATCTAACATCCCTGCTTTGACTAAAAAATCTGTTGCATACTTGGTTTGAGAAATGTAGAAACTTTATATCCAACTCAAAACCAATTGACAATGAGTGGAGAGGTCCCAAATGTTATTAAATGATCATTGATTCCACTCCCAAGTAGTGTGAGACTCTATTTCCTTAACAAGAAAGGAGAATCCCTTTGTTAGTGGTCAAGACTTCAATACCCAAGAAATAAGTAAGTGAACCAAGATCTTTCATTACAAATTTGGAACTCATGAGTGTGATCAATTCTGTGATATAGACAGTGTTGCTTCCTGTGATTAGAATGTCATCTACGTATACAAGAACCACTGTACGTAATGCCTTTTGCAAGTAAAAGTCATTAAAGGGCAATTGTGCAATTAGTTGCTGTTAGTGGTGTAATGTGTAATTAAGTGTTTAGGTTGCTCTTCTGATGTATTTAACAGAAGTGCTTAGCTTGTAAACCAATATTAACGAGACAGAAAATTAGAAAAATGGGAAATACACTCTCTCTCTATCTTGTTGGTCTCTCTCTCTATCTTGTTCATATTTTTGGTGTTTTTTGTCATCTTATATAAATTTTTTTCAACTTTAATACAGTATATGTTATGTTTTTCCGATTGATCATCTCATAGTAACAAAAAAAAGTTGTAAAAATTTGACCCGAATCTTATACGAATTAAAAGAAAACAACAAAAAAGACCGTGTCTAAAAGACCCTAAAAAGTTAGGCCAAAGATGCCCTCAGTGTAGTATATTGTAGAAGGTTATACCTCAAGCAAAATAGCAGAATGAAAAAGTTTGGTGATTTTTTTTGAAAAGTTTGGTGATTTTTTTTTGTATGTTAGTATTATGCTTATCAGGTTCAACCGATACCAGTCTTTTCTAGTAATAATTATTTTCACAGGCTTTGAATTTTCTAACATCTTCTATATTCAACCCTTATATGGTAAGCTTCGACGGTGGTTTTAACTTAGCTTTCTCATAATTGATTGACCACATGCACCATTTGATAAGAAGCAAATCTGATTGGATTTTGTGACTTATAGTCACTAATTTATTAAAATTTTAGGTCTTCTATGCACTACCATAGGCGAGTTCCTATACTTTCCATTAGGACGGTAAACAAACTGAGCAGTTCGCAAGTTTGGCTCTGCTCGGCTTGTTAAGGTTCAGGCTGCTCAGCTCGTTTAGTAAACGAATCGAGCTCGAGTTCGAGTTTTCGGCTCGTTTACAGACGAACCGAGCTCGGCTTGGCTCGTTCAACACAGCTTGACTCGTTAATGGTGACTCGGCTCGATTAAAGAAGTTCATTTAGTAAATGACTCAGCTCAGCTTAATAAGGGTCGAGCCGAGCTCGAGCTCGAACTTTTGGCTCATTTAGTAAACGAGCCTAACTGGAGCTCAACAAAGCTCAGCTCATTTATAGCCCTACTTTCCACATATTTGCAAACAACTATAGCGCTAAAAGTTCATATAAGACAATGCATGATAAGGACCCAACTTGGTAAATGTTAAGTACTATAACTTCTTACCTAGAACACACACTCATTTTTGTGAAAATAAATTTAAAAAATCACATCGAAATCCACCTCGATCAACTCCTATATTCTTCTCCCCTCTTTGTAGGTTTTCTCACTGGACAGAAAATAAAAAAAGTTTTCAAACTTCCCCTTCCGTTCAAAGTTTATATATGTACTGGTGATTGTTCATGCCTTTAAGAAGGAAAGCAATAATTAGAGAGAGAGAGAGGAGAGAGATTTAGTATTTACGGAAAAAAAGAGAGATTTACTAAACCAAACATTTGTTCGTGCCTTTACGTAATTAAGGAAAGCAATAATATTTACGCATTCCGGTTGGAAGGGGATGACAGTTGTGTGATATAGGTGAAAACCATGGGCACTTAACCGGGAAGTGGAAGAATGCCTCTCAACCCTTGGATCAAACAAATCTGAGCCGTTACAACAACTTGTCCCCACACTCTTCTGTTTTATAATAGAGATATATCAAGTTGGAGAGAAATAGAGAGGAAGAAAATGTTACAAAAAAAAGGAGAGAGAGATTTGGTAAGGAAATCAATAATTAAGTTTTCTTTTTGGTTTCTTTTCTAATCACATGGCTATTATTTTAACGAAGAGTAATCCAACTTGCTTTTTCTCCGTTTGGGTTGGGCAGGGGCGGCTTGGTGGTGATCGGAGGCAGATGATCGGCGATTTGAGTTTGGCTGCTGTCTGATTGGTGTGCGGTGGTGGGCGGCGGGTTGAAGATTTGCATCGTTAGGGTTTGTTTAAGGACTGGGGTTGGCCGACTTTGGTGGGTTAGGTTCCTTTGTTTGTGCTTAATTGTAATATTCGGGCTTTTTAGGCCATCTGGTATTTTTGAGCTTCATTTGTAATATCTGGGCTTTGAGGCTTTTAGGTGTTTTGGACTTTGCCCTTCGGAGTGTATGGGCTTGCCCCATCTTGCTGTACGTTTCAACCTTGGTTGGAAATCCCTTTCCTCCTCTCCTTAATAAAAATTAAAATGTTACATTTGTCGATAAAAAAAAGTGTATTAATCCAACTTGATAAAGATAGAGATAGAGAGAAAAAATTAATAGATATTACTAAAAAAAGAGAGAGATTTGGTAAGAAAAGCAATAATTAGTTCTCTTTTTTTTGTTTCTTTTCGAGTCACATGGCTACTATTTTAACAAAAAATAATTCGATGGCGATAAATGTTGCTCTCATTTGTATACCTAGACATTTTTAAAGAAAATGCTCTATTTATAGGCATTTTCAAAGAAAACTGCTCTATTTATTATTTTAACAAAAAATAATTCGATGGCGATAAATGTTGCTCTCATTTGTATGCATATACATTTTCAAAGAAAATTGCTCTATTTATGGGCATACAAATGAGAGCAACATTTATCGCCGTCGAATCATTTTTCGTTAAAATAGTAGCCATGTGATTAGGAAAAAAATAAAAATAAACTAATTATGTTTTCTTACGAAATCTCTCTCTCCTTTTTTCTGTAATATTCGCTTTCCCTCTATGTCTCTATCTTTATCAAGTTGGAGAGAGGGAAAACAAATGTTACGGAAAAATCAAGTTAGAGAGAGGGGAAGCAAATGTTATGAAAAAAAAGGAGGGAGAGATTTGGTAAGGAAACTTAGGAAAATAATAATTTTGGTTTTTCTTTTTTGTTTCTTTTCTAATAAAAAAACTACTATTTTAACGAAGAGTAATCTAACTTGATAAAGATAGAGATAGAGGGGAAAAATTAATAAATATTATGAAAAAAGACAAAAATATTTGGTAAGGAAAGCAATAATTAGATTTTTCCTTTTTGTTCCTTTTCTATTCATATGGCTCTGTGTATAGAGAGAGGAAGAAAATGGTTCAAAAAAAAGGAGAGAGATTTGGTAAGGAAAACAATAATTAAGTTTTCCTTTTTTAGAGATAAAAGGAAAAAGTTAATAAAGATTTCGAAAAAAAGGATAGAGATATTTGGTAAGGAAAGCAATAATTAGGTTTTCCCTTTTTGTTCAATTTTTAATTACATAGCTACTATTTTAATGAAGTGTAATCTGATAGATAAATGTTTCTCTCACTTGTATGCCTAGACATTTTCAGAAAAAATCCCGCTCTGTTTTATAATATAGATATTTGATTTCCCTCTCTATCTCTATCTTTTTCAAGTTGGAGAGAGGAGAAGCAAATGTTATGAAAAAAAAAGGAGAGAGAGATTTGGCAAGGAAACTTAGAAAAATAATAATTTAGGTTATTTTTTTTTGTTTATTTTCTAATCAAATAACTACTATTTTAACGAAGAGTAATCTAACTTGACAATAATAAAAGATAAAGATAAAGATAGAGGCGAAAAATCTATATTATAAAATAGAGCGTTTTCCACCAAAATGTCTTTGCATACAAACAAAAGCAGCCTCTACAATCGTTCGATCGTACTTCCTGTTAACTTTGTAGTCGTCGGATCAAGTGAATATTTTCTAATGTATAAACCTACAATAAAAGTTTTGCTAACATTAAAGAGGATTTCCTTTTAAGATTTACACGTTTCCTAAACATACTCCTTCCTTTTCCAATTGATTTTGATTGATTTAATTTTGTACCCTTTCCGAAACATAATTCAGTATTAATTTTATATCCTACATATATGACTTCCTAAATAAGTTTACGTTCGAATTTTATTGGCCAAAGAAATGCCATAATTGATTCCATGATTTCGGCATCTATATTATAGAGTACGTAATAATTGATTCCAAATTGACCAAAGTATTTACAAAGAGCATTCCTCTTGTCACACCCCAAAATGGTAAGTGACCGGCCGTGAACCATGAGACTAACCCATAGAACACGCAGCCTAAAAAGAAATTTTATAAAAACTCCCAAGCAAGATCCACCAAACAGTCAACCATTTTTCTATATTTAGAACATCCCTAACCAATAAATTTCACAAAAAGAATGGGGCACAAACATCCCATGAATTAAATAATATCCAGTGATCCAACAGTAATAAAAGAATCCAGATGTCTGACAAAATGTTTTAATGCGGAAGCGATTAAATAAAACACTAAGCTAGGATGAGACACCCTAAGGAGGTCAAACTAAAAGAAGTCCCCGAGATGCCGCCAGAGTCCTTGCCTAAATCCCCGACTAGCCTGAAAAAGAAGTTGGAATAAATCCGTCAGCTGACGAGCTCAGTGAATGGCAAAGCATGTATAATAGAATAAGGTTCTGAAATAGGGATCAAAATAATTTACCGTGTCAACATAATTTGGCATATGTGGTAAACAACAAAATAATCCATTAATCCAATTAACGATTCATCCGATAAGTCTTAATGGTGTTCTCAATCCAATCTCCAAC